>CAJNOQ010005724.1:0-14772 GCA_905250885.1 Didymodactylos carnosus | reverse complement strand
GAAACAGGTAGCAAAAAACAAGAAAATTCACTTATATTTTGCAGTTTTCACTGTCAAATTTCCAAATATGACATTGGTTTTGCAAAAAAATGAAAATTTGACAGTGAAAACTGCAAAATATAAGTGAATTTTCTTGTTTTTTGCTACCTGTTTCAAGAAAATTAATTTTCTCAAGAACGGAACAATATTTTCCAAAACCGATACTAACTTTTTTTCTCACAAGTGTGATGACTTAAAATAAAGAAAAAAAAAACTGCCTAACTGCTAACCAAAAATACTAGATAGGTTTACAAGAAGTTCGGATGGGGTTCCAGCTGTTCTGCCCGGTCTTTAGCGATTCCAGTCGGCCAATCAGGTTCTAAAAGTATCTGAATTACTTTTTATATTCAATTTTGTATGTAAAATCAGAAAAAGATAGTACCGAAATTTTAAAAAGACAATAAATCCTGAAATTTTGCTTTTTTTTAAAAATTTTGCTGTATTTTGCCCATTTTTAAAAAATCAATATTTTAAAATTTTTTAAATCAAAAAAGACTTTCGAAAATCTACTTTTCAATTTTTTCTAGGTAACTCGATGAGCTCGATCTAATGATCAAAAAAAAATTTTGCTTATCTTTTGAATTACCGGCACCTTACATACCGTTTCAAATGTCTATGGTAAAATTTTCAGTCCAATCGTACAAAATGACAGAGTATGTATTTTTTGTAGCTGCAACGGTTGAACGGTTGTGAGATAATAACCAACCTAGATTTCATACAGTTTTTTGTTAACCTCTAAAGAGAATTCGAAACCGGTCAGGTTAATAAAATATAAAGAAAACGAATCACTCATTGTTATTATCTTACAACTGTTCAATCGTTGCAGCTACAAAAAATACATACTCAGTCCAATCGTATAAAATTTTAAAGATGTGCTATAATCAGGTGATAAATTAGTTTTCTAGAAAACCATACCAATATCTGAGTAAAAATACATTGATTTTCTTGTTTGATGTCCTATCTCTGGTATAAATTTAGGCTCAGTTGAACCTTTATTTTTTCCTTGGAAACAATGTGAAGAAAGAAGAGCGAGAGTTACATTCAGATCAAACATAAACGACAAAACTCTTGTGTACGTAGTTCATGTTACTGAGAAAAGAATGAATTTTTAAGACAGTAAAATAAACAGACACAAAAATAATATTGATAAGGAGAAGAAAACAAAAAAAAAAGAGAAAAATCGATTGATTAACATGTATTTGATAATTAATTTAAAATTCGATCAAATAAAATGTTGTTATCAAGAATATACTAAACAGATAATGAACTTGACGTTCTCTATATTATGAATGATGAAAATGTACTATTATAAGTAGTTGGATCAACTCTGATAGAGAATAAACTCAAAATTTAAATACTAAAACAAATAGAAATTGTTTCGAACAAGCAAATAGTATAGTATTGAAAGCAGCGTCCAAATTCAAAATTTTAAGTGTGAGAAACCTTTTGAATTCTGGCATTATTGATTGCAAAACTCAACACACACATCTGATTATTATATGTATTATTATATTATATTATTATGTTATTGTTTGTATTCGCACTATATTCTGTTGTGATGAAAATTTTTAAAAATGAAATTGAGGAATAAATTTTCTTTTTTATAAAAAGAAAAAGAAAAAAAGTGATGAGTTTCATAGATGATATTCAACTTTTTCCGTAAGACAAAATGAGACAACATAAAATGGCAAAACGTCAACATTGTTATGGAGAATTTACAAATTTAAATAAATTAAACGACATCAAAGAGAGAATGACATTTATTATGGAAACAAATAATAATCAAGTTCAACTTCATCGTTTTTGTACAAAATTTTTTAGTAAGTAAAATTAATTCGATTGTCTATTCAAAGATGTGTTAAATACGATAAAAAAGAAATGACTACGTAATAATTCATTGATCACGTTGTAAATTATCTAATTGTATTAATAATTCCCATAGTTTATTCTAATTAATAAACAAATGATTCTATTTTTTATGAATAAAAATAATAGATGGGTTTTATGATGATAATAAAACAATAAACATCGATTGTAACATAGAATTTCGACAAACTCAATTTTAAATTTTAATTTCCATTTTTTTTAGCTGTTGCTGAAACAACTGCTGAACTTCATGTGTCTGGTACGAGAAAGACATCCTCAAATTTGGCACGTCGATCACATATATTTGTAAATAAAATAAATCCTGAAACACGTTTACCATCGATTAAGGATACAAGTGATCATCAATCAGTTATAAGTAATGGACAATCACGGTCACGTTCACGATCAAAAACGCCTATTACAGCTAGTCCAAAAAGTACTCGTCTTGGTACAAGGGGTAATGTATCTCGTCAAGCATCCATATCATCCATATTTAATACACTTAAACAACATTCAACAGAAAATTTTGATTATCATCAACAAATGGATAATAATAATGAAGAAGATGATGATGAATTTATTGGAAACAATCGTCTTAGACGGAAAAGTAATGAAAGTGCAAAATATTCTTCGACAAAAGCACAACAAAAATCTGCTACAATTAAAAATAATAATGGAAATAATAATGATAGTGGAGTAGATATTCGATTTTCGAGTAGTTCAGGAGATACCCAACAACAAAAACAGCAGCAACAACAACAACTACAGCAACAGCAACAACAGCAATCACTGCAAACAAAAGTAGTCGAAATATCGAAAGAGAAATCAAATCAAGGTAAAAATAAAGTACAGAAAGATTAAATTGTCTATCTATGACAATTTCATTTATTTAAGGTCAATTATACCAACGTCGAACTAATAATACTGTTAAAGCTCCTATTAAACAAAAAATTGATAAACTTCGTCGTCGAAGTGAAGAAGCCACTCAAGCATTAAATGGAATGGTATCAAATACGATTAGTACCGGACTATCTATTCATACAACATCACCACACGGTCAACAACAATACGTGATAACTCCCTCTTATCAACATTCTCGTAAGCAAACAACAAATCGAGCATCACCACACCATATGAGTGGACCAACAAACGTTCGTCGTGTATCATCTGAAGCTGAAATTCAACAACGATTACAAGCACTTCGTTTATCAGCTGATTCAAATTTAATACATGATATGAATAATCCTCATTCATCCTATTCACGTGATGCAACGATAACAAATTCAAGGCGTGGCGATCGTTCAAAATCACCATTTCAATTTTCTCAACAACAACAACCATCACAACCATCATCACCATATAATCGTCATCGTCAATCACCTGTTAATCAACATCTTGTTCAATTACGTCATCCACATACTACAGAACGTGGCTACATTCAACCACCAACTAGTTCAAATCTTTTATCCGTAAATAATATTACTAACGGAAGTGTTGGTCTATTAAATAGTGCTCAGTCATTTAAACATCATCATTCATCTCATAAAGAGAATAATAATAACAACAATAATCCAAATTCAAATTCTGGAAGTTTATATTTGGCATTTATTGCTAGTAGACATTTATCAACATTAGAAGATACATTATTTGAATTTGATATTGATCATCAAAAATTATTAAGAATTTTTACATGGTTAAAAAATGTTGAAGACTATAGACATGAACAAATGGATCATGATAAATTAATAATTGAACAAAATGAGAGAATGTTACATGAAGAAGAAAATTTATCGTTATATTCTGAAATACAGTATGCTGTCGATGATTTACCAGCAAATTTAACTGGAAAAGCAGGTGAAAAAATACCAACAATGAAATATGCCGATTAATTCATAATTTAAAAATATTCGTATTTTTTTTTTAATATAAATGAATTTTATTAAACTGTTCATAAATTTTATTTGTATAATAGATAAGAAGAAACACTGAATTTTGGTGCTTTTTAAAATCTTTGTGTTTTTTCTCATTTTAAATATATACTTTTTTTCACTTGTTTTACATGTCAAATTGTATTGTTTGTTTTTTCATTTTTTTGTTTTTTTCTATACATAGTTCTGAACAGTACATCGATTTCGTCCATTTTTTATTTTTTATTTTTATAACATTCATAATAACGTTTTGTATTTATTTTTTTATTATAACTGTTTTGAACACGAGAACATCATGTAATGAAATTTATTTCGTTCTATCGTTGACCAATTTATTAATTTGTGCTACAAACAAATCAGAATATTATCATATCTTAACTACGATAGTACACTAGCCCGTAATATACTGTTTTCTTTTTGTTTTTTACTCAAAGATCATAGTAAAACCAGAATATTACAAAAAAAAAGCAAATGTCAAACTTAAAGCTAGTATAAACTTTTATTTCATAGAGATTCGATTTGTAGAAGAAGAACTATAACAAGCAGCAATTGATAATTTTCCTATAAAAAAAAAAAATGTAAAATCTAAATCAAATTAGTAAAGTAAGAAAAAAAAACGAAACGATGGTCAACCATGTTCGTATTGAATAAATGTGTGGACATTTATACGCGTATATAAGTCAAAACAAATAAAACACAACAAACAATGAAGAATCACAGCTAATGTTTTTGAACGAAAGAGATACACACACACAGAAACAACTAGAAATGTTGAGACTTATTTGATGTTCATTTATAGTGCTTGTATAAAAGTATAAAAAAGAAAATCATCCCATCCACGCATGATTTTTCTCACCGTATAATTTTTGTTTTTTATTTCACCGGACTACATATTAATTCTCTTTTTTTCTTGTTTATGTTCATTCAGTAGATGAAGAAGAAAAAAAAGAACAGACAATTTTTAATATAAAAAGAAAACAAAAAAAAAAAATGTTACATGAGACCAAACATTGACAGATTATTAGCAAATGCCATTGGACGAACTTTTGGATGTTCAACAGCTGTATAACTGGTAAATTGAGGAGTAACATTATCGCCAAAGATTGTAATATACGCTCCTAAGAATAACTCATTAGATAAACATATTTTTTCTTAATTCATACAATATTCATTCATACCTTTGTTACCCATAGTATCACAATAATTTGGAGCACTAAACACTGTAATACATTTATTATTATGTGCCAATTCATAACCTTCTTGTTTCACTTCGTGACTTCGAACAACATATTCCAAATTATTCATTTTGATAAATTTTTCTGTAACATCAGGTCCAAATTGAAGACCTTTTTTATGTTTTTGAAAAAAAAATAATTCAAATTATAAATAATTTATATTTTTTAGGAATAAAATAAGACTAACCAACGCCACGTTTACTCTCGGATCTTCCATTCTGCGGCTGTGGATCTGACCAAAGTAATTCAGACATTAGACCTAAAAATTCGAGAGAACAAATGGCATCGAGATTAACATTATATCAAGTAATTTTTACCATCATCCGGTGGTTGACGTACACGATCAATTTCTTTTATATCTTTTAATGTAACATCATCTTTACTAAACAATCCACCATGCATAACCTAATGAAATTTAAAACAGATATTTTTTCATTTCTATTTAGAATAATCAGAGTATATACACACCAAAACTTTATTATTTATACAATGACACAATGGAAGATAATTAAATACTTCAGTAAATAATTGAAACATTTGGGCAGAATACATATAGTAATGTTAAGAAAGAAACAAAAATATAGATTTGATGAAGTGGATGCACTTATTTTCATCAAGGATACTTTGCTTTCACTTCTCCTTCGAAGCCGTACCTACAATCGAAACGAATTTGATTTTGTTGAAAAGCCAAAAAAAACAAACATGAGAGTTTTACTTACATTTGATTCATTGTTAACGATTCGTGATTTCCTAAGAGCAAAAAATATTTGAAGAGTGAGCAAATCACGTGTCCATGTATTTCAAAACAACATGAATGGGACACTAACACGAGACTGTTTCTTGAGTAACAAAGATTGAGATAATGATGTTCTCAATTGTTTATACCAAACAACACAAACTACTAGTTTTTCGGATAAGTTTTTGCAAATTAGTAGATTGTATTTTTCTTATTTTCCGTAAAGAAAAGAATGTGTAGATTGTGTGAACACCTCAAAATATTCAGTACACTTTTCTCTTCAATTTAAGATACTCCAGAAATCTGCACATGTTTTTGTTAGAAAACTGTAAGAGAAAGAAAACGCAAAATAATCATGATGGACTCACACTACGATACCAGAGTTACGAGCCGAATAGATACTATAATTTAGCTATTCGGAAGTATTTAATCTATAGAAATAAGTCTCACATGTTTTAAAATGAATGAAGTTTACCTCGTGCAAGAAAAAAATGATTAGGATATAAAAGTTTAAATCCAAATAATGTGAATATACATTCGATGGAGAATGATCCTCTAGAAGAACAAATAAAATAGAAAATTGAGATATATTTTTATACACATCGAGAATATGTTGTGACTCTTACCGATCAACAAAATCACCATTGAATAGCTACGAGAAAAGTATTATGTTAAGAAGAATAAAAAAGACTTTTGTTTTACAATTGCTTGCATTAGATAGAATTTTAATTAAAGGATACATAAGGATTATCGTCACTTGGTGGTCCATTAAGTTTAAATATATTAAGTAAATCATAAAACTGTCCTAAGATTAAAAAGTTGGATAATATTATATAGAAGTAAATATAAATTATTTATCGTTCTCACCATGAATATCACCACATATTGTAAATTTCTTTTTCGGTAGAACGTTAATTTCAATCAATGATGGTAAACTTTTAAACAATGTTAATATTTGTAAAAGGATCTAAACAACAACAAAAAAATGCATGAAATAATTAGTCAATTAAGTTATAAAATTCAACAAAAATGACATACTTGATAGGCAAACCGTTTATGAAGTTTTTTTTCATTTTCAAAATAAGATAATAATATCATCATAAAGTCTTTTGTAACTTGACCATTTGCATCTAGTTGTGGTCCATCGTACTCTTTTTCAATTGGCATACTATTAATATCAATTTGACTGGATACTGATGTATTTGTTTCGTCAACAGATATTGCCTTTTCAAATCGAATACGAGTAACAATCTTCTTACATTCTTCATATTTCACAGCGGCATCTTTATCATTTGGACACACTTTTTTCACCTGTATAAAACGAAAAACAATATAAAAAAGAGAAGGATACAATAATATTGCATAACATACATATTCATAATCATTTAATGCACTGGCATATTTTCCCAATGCCATTTGAGCTGAGGCACGACGATAATAAGCCTAGAATGGACATAAAATAAAAACACTGTAACACAAATATAGACGTAGAACTTTACTTTAACATATTTTGAATCATATTCTAACGCTTTTTTGGCATCGGATAATGCATAACCATAATATTCACGTTTTAAATAGGAGAAACTACGATTTGAATATAAAATAGCATCAGGATGAATATCGATTGCTTTTGTATAAAGATCTGTGGCTGTTTCATAATCACCCTCTAAAACACATCAATTCTTTGCAAATTATAAACTTTCGACACTGTCAACAATTAGATATACTTTTAAATGCTTCATTTGCTTGTGCTTTTAATACATCAGCTACTTCTTTGTTTTGTGATGGTTCACGTTTAGCTGTTTGTAAACTACTATCTTCAAGTGTTTTACTAAGTTCAGCTTCTTCGCTGCTCATATTTTATAGAAAAAAACGACGATTAAAGATAAACATAAAAAAAAAATAACTGTTTTTAAAAAAAGAATGAATTTTTTTGATGTGACTAAAATATAAAAAATATATGTATCTAGAACAAAGATTAAAAAAATGAATAAAGATAGAAAGAGCAATTTTTGTCATACTCAATAAATAAAACAACTGAAATGAGATGATATATAAAATATTGAATTAACAAACAAACTTGCTCGAAATTGATGAAAGATATTCAAACGCTTTAACTGATGAAGAAAATCTTGATAATCATAGCCGAAGCAAATTAAGTATTGTCAATAGATAGATGATGCACAACTTGTTTCATTATACAATTTAAGTTGACTTCAATGCTCATTTGTAGCTCAACAGTCATTCTGTATTGTTTTTGATTTATTTTAAAAAGTTTTAATAGCAACATGAGAAAGATGGAAATTACGGTGGTCAGAGTACCATTGCATATGTAGAACAATGACATAAATATCGGCTAACAGTGCAAAAAAAGCAAACAAATTCGAATTGCGTTTTTGATTTATAAAATAAAAGATTGAACTAAATGACAAACCTATCCCAATATAAATGAAAAACAAACATATGTAGACATTAAAACATACACTCAGTGAAAGACGAAGAATACAATAATTTATTGCACAGGTATAGATATCACCTAGCAAAAAAAAAAAACCTAGATGTAATTAGAAAATATGCCTGAATATTTTGGAAAATGTTTTTTCACAATTATTAAAATGAAAAAATTCACCATTGATGGAATCATTAATGAAAGACACTATTGAAAACTACGCTACATCTTCTGAACACTGTCTTTCAAAATAGTCCGTATATTTCTTCAGTTTCAGGATCAATATCAATATCATAAAAACATGGTCTCGTAGGTAAACCAGGAATTGTCATCATCTACATAAAAAAACATGTATATGATATTTGATTAAAATAAATTATATAAAATACAAACCTCGCCAACAAGTGGATACAAAAATCCTGCCCCAACACTTGCGCGTATATCACGAATTGGCAAAACAAAATTTTTTGGACATCCTTTTAAATTTGGATCATGTGACAATGATAAATGTGTTTTTGCCATACAAATAGGTAGATCATTAAAGCCTTGCTTTTTAAATAGATCAATACGTTTTTGTGCCGCTTCAGATAATTGAATGTCATCAGCACCATATATTTTTTGTGCAATAATACGAATTTTTTCTTCAATAGGTAACTAGAATAAAAATAAGTAGAAAATATTGGTAAAAATGTCTTTTTTAAGAAGACAAACAATAGCTTACTTTAACATCGTACAAAAATTTAAAATTTGTTTCTTGTGCACATGCCTTTTCAACAGCGTTTGCTAAATCAAGAGCACCCGCTCCACCTAGAACAAAAAATCAAATTACTAATAATCATACAATTTCATTTTCAACTAACCTTTAGCCCAATGATTTGCCATAACAGCATCGTAGGCGCCATTTTCTTTTGCAATACGTGTAACTAATTCAATTTCAGCATTTGTATCCGTTCTGAATAAAACATAATAATTCGTTTTTTGTTCGTTTAAAAATTTTAAAAAATATTTAAAACCCACTTAAATCGATTTATAGCAACTACAACTGGAACGCCAAAAAAACTTGCATTTTCTATTTGTTTTATTAAGTTTTGGCAGCCAGCTTCCAGCAATTTTAAATTCTATACGAAAAAACAAAATTATTCTAAAATAGTAGGAATATATTCGTATATTTTACCTCTGTACAATATTCGGGTGGTAATGGTGAACCAGCTTCAACTTTAGGACCACCACCATGACATTTTAAAGCTCGCATTGTAGCAACCAAAACGACACAATTTGGAATAAGTCCAGAATATCGACATTTGATATTGAAAAATTTTTCCATTCCAATGTCTGCTCCAAAACCGGCTTCCGTTACTATAACGGAAAAAACAGTCATATTTTATATTATTTGTTTACTTTTTGACATAGTTAAATCAACAATTACCGATATATCCATCTTTTCCTACTAATTTGAGTGCAATTTGATCAGCTAATATAGATGAATTTCCATGAGCAATATTGGCAAATGGTCCAGCATGTACTAATACTGGTGTTCCTTAAAATATAATCATAACTAATCAAAAACTGTGTTCATGGTACTACAGAAACTTGAAATAGTTGTTTTTCTTTACCTTCTAACGTTTGCATTAACGTTGGCTTTACTAAAAAGAAATTAATAGTAAAAATTTAGTTGAATGTGTGTGAAATAATGAAAAAATGCATACTCGCATCTCGCATTAGGACTGCCAAAGCACCACCAACTCCCTGAGGAAGAAATAGGAAACAATAAACGAATCATTTCAACTATACTAAGCAATGAAATAATTAATTTCAAAGCTTGAGAAAGAAATTCTTCAAAGATAATCTACCGTGTCGAAAAAATACTTTACTACCACTATGAAACCATCTGACTATTTTTTTTTGCATGTTTAAACTCATAATTAAAAATTAGATTCTTCAACTGATAAAAATATTATCGAAACCAGTACTTGTTTTTATGTACGATACTTACTAGATCATCCGCCGTTATGGGCGTTCCATTATGACTAGAAGCCACAACCATATTGCCTAATTTTTCTCTCATATCGTGTAAAGAAGTTGTTAACGCTAATACAGCCATAATTTCACTAGCAACGGTGATATCAAATGCTGTAGTTCGAGTAAAATTTTTTTCAGTTGGTGCTTGGCCAATTGTTATTTTTCTTAAAAATCTATCATTTGTATCAACAACACGTTGAAATGTAATTGTTGATTGATCAATGTCTAATCGTGAAAATAATTTTGATTCATCTTCTGTTAAAGTATTTGGATCCGTTTTGTTAATATTTAATTTTTTTAAACGTGCTATTTGAATATTAGAAAATTCACGTTTTCCATTGATACTTGGTACAAGTCGATTATAAAGTGCTTGATCATTTTGAGTACTCTCATGAAACATTCTTGCATCGATTTGTGCGGCTAATAAATTATTCGCTGCTGTAATGGCATGAATATCACCTGTTAAATGTAAATTAAATTCTTCCATTGGAATCACTTGCGAATAGCCTCCGCCTGCCGCTCCACCTTTAATACCTGAAATAGAAAGGGTTAATGAATTCATTAGAACTTGAACAAAAATGTAAATATAGTTTACCAAATGTTGGCCCTTGACTTGGTTGACGTAAACAACTTATGACATTTTTTTTCAAATGCGCTCCGAGAGCTTGACATAAGCCAAGTGTTGTTGTACTCTTCCCTTCACCTAGGGGTGTTGGAGTAATACCAGTACATACAACATATTTTCCATTCGGCGATGTTTTTAATCGATCAAGAACATTCAATTTAATTTTAGCCTTTTTTGTTCCATACATTTCTAATTCGTTGCTATGTAAATGTATTTCATGAGCAAGCTTTTGAATATCTTTAGGAATTTGTGCTTTGGCTATTGCCAAATCAGATGGTACAGATTCTTTAATATCTAACGGTAGATAAGTCATTGTTTTCCATTGCGAAGGAGAATAAGTGTCCAAATAACGCTTTGATGCGGTAACGGTGTTCAACATCAACATGGCGACTGTCATAGGACCAACACCGCCTGGAACGGGTGTAATATAACCTGCAGTACTTTGACAAGATTGAAAGTCAACATCTCCCATAAGTCGTGTTTTTCCATTTACTAAAACAATTAATCACATTTGATATTATAAAAAAAAGACATACGCATACACCGATAAATCAATTTACCTTCAACGGCCGTTATTCCACAATCAATTACAATAGCATTCTGTTTAAGTGATGATCCATTAATATAATTCGGTTTTCCAATAGCTGCAACAACAATATCAGCATTTTTTAACTAAAATAGAAGAAGTTATTTCTCTAAGAATCTTAGATTTTTTTTCTAATTATTTACTATAGACTCGATATTCTTTGTTTTTGAATGACAAACGGTAACCGTTGCATTATTATGTTTTAATAGGTCAGCCATCGGTGTACCAACAATTTTAGAACGACCAACAACAACAGCATTAAGACCTTCAATCGATGTACCTATAGAAAAAAAAAAACAATACAGAAAATATTAAATAGTATGTGATTTTTAAAGTGTATACCTGTCGAGCGTATCAACTCTAAACAACCATGTGGTGTACAAGGTAAAAAACATTCATTCAAATTACCATGAGATAATAAACCAGCATTTAAATCAGACAGTCTAAAATGAAAATTGTACCCTGATATAATATATCACTATAGATTGAGAATATTGTTCAAGTCGTTATGGTTCTGAATATGTTAACCTTTTCTTACACCTTATTAGAAATATCTTTAATTAAATGCGAATTACCCATCTATATCTTTATCTTTACTAATGGTATTTGTTATTCGATTTGTATCGATTGTTTCCTTTGAATCTAAAGGAAGTTGGACGATAATCCCGTGTATCGATGGATCATTATTTAATTTTTCAATTTCATGTATCAGCTAGATACAAAAATAAATAAATTGATTAGTGTTATTACTCAACATTTTTTCATATGAAAATCTCACTTGTTGTTCGGTTATTGAAGAATCTAGTTTAATACAACGTGCATCAATACCAATTTCTTTTGCTGCGTTCAGTTTATGACGAATATAAACATTTGAATCTTCTCTATTTCCGACCTATAATTAGAACAGTTTCTGCAACATTAAAACAGAAAAATATCAAATCTGAATTACGGTCTAGCGTAGGGAAGAACTGCATCCTTAAAGGTCTATTGCTGAGCTCTAAAATCGATTACAACGTCTTCTGTTATCTGCTCAAACAACTTCAGACCATCGATACGAGACTGTGATGCATCATAAAAACAATTCTATCCACAAACCTGAACAACTCCAAAACCAGGTAAAAACCCTGGATGATCTTCGATCAGTTGTTTCACCTGTGCTTCACATTTCTCCCTTAGCTTTCTAAAGAGATAACAAAAATGATAAATGTTCAATTACCGACTGAATAATCAAAATACTTACTTGGCTATTTCTTTGCCATCAATGATTTTTGCCATTGAAGAAAAACGCGATTTGTTAATCTGCCTATAATAGACATGCTTATGAAATATAATAAAATGATTTGTTATTGAGCGACAGAACATAATTGTTGTACAAATCTTATTTTTCTGATGTTACGTGAAAAAGAGTGTCTTCTTTTCATTTAAGAGATAAGAAGTAAGCAATCGAGCAAAATAAATAAAGAAAACTTAGATAAACCTTTTCTCTCTTTTTATATAAATATAATTTAAATCGGTGTTATCTGATGAACCCTAATGTGAAATGAGTAATTTGATATATCCTTCGTTTTAGCACATAAAGCACGAGCAAGAAGTCTATCAAATGGCATGTTCTACTAAGGAAATTAAACAATGAACACACAACATTAAACATATGGCATTTTGAAAACCAATACGTACAAACGTCGACGAAATAGTCTTCATGAATTTCAAATTTTCAAGAGCTCGAAAATCTGCGACATTCAACTGTTAGTGTTTATACTTTGATGTTAGTAAGAATTCAAAATAACTTCAGAAAACTAAAATATCACGAACGGATTACTCCTGTATCCAAGAACTCATCTAGATTTTACTGATTACAAACAACTACTTTTTCTATATATCTTGATCGTTGTAGAGGTACATTTTAATTTGAAGTACCCATCGCTGAGCTGTTCCATTTCACTTCAGGTTTACCGTTATAATGAAAACAGAGAATTATACCCTTTTTCTGCTTCTTAAAGATCTCTCTGCGACTATCGGAAGCAGTGTTTCTAATAGCGAAGCGTACTCATTGTATAAAAACGTAAATACGCTTCAGAATTTAAAAATACGCTCTGTTTTACACTTTGCTGAGGAAAGCAGAGAGTACATTGTACGCTTTTGTATCGCTGTTTATGCTTTGTTTTCTAATAGAACTTTTTTTATATTTAAGAGAAAATAAGAAAAACCTTTTTAACTGTCCTTATGTGAGTAATCAGAAAGGAAAAGAGACTTTTTTCTTGTTATACAAGATCAGTAATGTTTTTCCCTATTTGTAATTGTTTGCATTTGCTAGGTTACTTTCTAGGAAAAACACCTGTATAAAGAAAGTTTCTATTTTTCACCACTAATTCCTGATGCCTAACTGATGCTTTCGTTTTTAGATTTGAAACGTGTACACTTTACGAAATACGACCGTAGCATACGTATACCCTTTGACTAGAAAAACACAGCGTAGTCGTACGCTCAGCGGATAAATTCTGTTAAGTGATGCGGATAAATTACTTATGAAGAATGAATGAATGAATGGATGATAGATTAGAACTGAGATAAGGAATTAGAGAAGCCGACTCCAAAACGTTGTCATCCAACGAATCAATACCATTGGATATATCCTGCCAGTGTCTCTGTTTTTCGTACCTTCACTACTATACTACCACGAAAATAAAATTATTATGTAGTCCAGTCTAGAGGACAGCAGCATACAATATTTTTTTCGATGAGACTAACGATTAACTGAAGACGTGTATCCTAAATTATTGTGCGTTTTAAGATCATCTCTTTTTACAGCTCTTTTCTACGCTGCAACGAAATTTTGAAATTTTCAATAGAATATGTCGTAATGATCTTCACACTGCTCATTTGTTTGTACGTTTTAAGACAAGTTTGAGAACATCTACAGACGTCGCGGCAAGATCGTATCCAGCCATAGCTGTAAGACTCGTGAAATAAGAGTCGAGATTCGGGATCACGGTTTTCTCAGGTTGCACAACAAATACCCAGTAATCGCTATGGTCCCCATGGGATCTTTTCTATATTGACTACAATCCTTACTATCCTAATAAATGTCCTAGTAAGTCACGGTTGTCACGGCGTGACATGACGTAACTCGCAGAAGAAGAGGGGGCAGGCGTAGCACGAGCGTGAGTAAGGAATAAAACATCATATCACCGATAAAAAAAATTAAAGTCTGTTTAGAGTTAAAGAAAAGTGCTTTTTCGTATTCAGCACACTTGATAACCTGGAAAATTTTCTATTTTTAGCGAGGGGT
>CAJNOQ010005723.1:0-14772 GCA_905250885.1 Didymodactylos carnosus | reverse complement strand
AAAAGTTTCCGTTGGAGTCGCGGGACTTGATCTTTTGGGATTTTCTAAAGTCTTGGTTTTTCACAGACCTGGTTTACAAAAATTTTAATGGAATTTTCATATGAATCTCACCTGTTTATAAACTCTTTCAGTTGTTCAAATGTTTTTTTACAGTTGTCCTAGCTATTCTGGTTGAAGAGAAAAATTAAAAATAAAAAAGTCCATAAATATCTTTTTTCAACAATAAGGTTTCCAGTGTATAGTAAATTCAATTTTCTTTCCAAAGGTATCAAAACAAAAGTTTCATCTATTCGAGAAACATCGAGAAAACTAAAGAAAAGCAAATGTATGATCAACTATTCAGTTTTGGATGTACAAAGATTTAGAACATCTTAAATACTTTTTACTTCCAACCAAAGCAACACTGTTGACACAACAGCTTGACTTAATGTATCAGTGATTAATAAAAAAAGAGCGTAATTGAGAGTAATGGAACAGACATATAATAACAGTTTGTAATTAAACCGTTGAAGCTGTTAACAATCCTTAGTCCCAACGAGAATTTATATCTTGATCAGATCTTGCAAGATTCTTTGTTGAACAGACTCTTTAACGAATCTGACCAAGAACTTGGATCAGACTTTATCAAAATTTGAGCTTGACCATTTTGTAAAAAAGCTTCATTAACGGTTTTAAAAACCGTATCTCGACAAAACTTGATTAAATCAATCTACTTCATCGGAACTTAAGAGTACCTACCCTCTCTTATTTGCATAAAAAGTTTCATTTTGAGTTGAACATAGACTAGTGCAGAGGAAAGTTTTTCGATATAAGGATTTCGAGTATTTTGTGAATCTTGAGAAGAAAAGCCTATTTTTTGAAAAGAAAAAAAAACTAGCCTGAAATAGAGTTTAAAGTATCTGTGGCAAAATTTTTACCTCGATCGGACCGTTTTTTCGAGGGATCATAATGTGGCCTGATGAAAACTAGAGTTTTCCAGAAAACCCATAGAAGAACATACAAAAATACACCGATTTCCTTTTTCGATGTTCGATCTCTAGTGTAAATTTCACCCTGACCAAAAAGCGGCTTCCTCGGTTTCAAGAGGATCAGAAACGAGGACCCTTAAAGTGGTTATGTAGTGACTTTTTTTATACGAGTAGATAGCCCTAAGTTTGGACAATAGGACTCAAGAAAATCTCGATCTTTTTGCATATTTTTATAAATATATTTTGGGTCTCCTAGAAGCGCTTTAGACAAGCTGTAAAATTTTGTAGCATATTTTTGTGGATTTAGTATAAATTAGTTTAGTTTAATCTATATTTATTAGTCAACCGACATAAGTATCATAGATGGTCACGAATCGTAAAGCATTGTACATGACCGTCTGACGAAAGGTAGCATAGACAAATGAAACAGCAACAAAAGTAAATAACTATCGCTTTTTGTTATACATTACATATATAAGAAACTAAACCATACATATTCATGCTTTTTCTATTTTGAAATATGTTAGATAAAGATTTGCTTTTCTTTCAGCATTTTTATATTTGATCAACAGTCTTTATTGTGTTCTTTCCTATAAACATATTCAGGTAGAGTCCCCATAATTTATTTATTATTTGATAAGGTTAAATATATATTATATTATTTATTATTTATTTGAAAAGGTTGCTTTTAGTCATTTAGACATGTGCATAAAAGATATAATGACGATGATTCAACACGTGTAATATATGTAGTTTGCTATTTTCAAATAGTTGTGACTAATACATTTGTCTAATAGTTTTAACAGATTAAAAGTAATGAAAATATCACTTATTTTGTTCTTCATCTATCGAACAAGAATAGATGAAGATTTAGTTTTACATCCAGGATATTTTAATAGTTTCCACCGATATTTAATAGAGGAACTGATTACATTAATAGCCGGTCGATATGACTCTTTTCGCTATCCAGCACGTTGCATCAATTTGATGCAGTGACTTAAAACAAAAATTATTTTCATGGCATTCCTTCATCACAGTATATCGAAAAAAGTCGACAGCATTAAAATCACAAGTCTGTAACTTTTTAGCTCAAAAGTTGTTGAAAGAAAGTCCGTGTTCTGTTTAGAAAAGCATAGTAGATATGATTGTTTTTTTGTTTTCGTCTAGCTTTAACACTTCACACATGTTTTCGTTGCTTTATTTGTCCTTCTTTTTTTCACGTTTCGGGGAAAACCCAACGAGTAAATACTTGTTTATTAGTTCCGTTTTTAATTCACAATATATGAGTACACCAATTTAATATTCTATAGTACACTTTTCTAAGAATCTTTGGACATCCGCAATGGATCGTATCTCTTTGTATGTATCTAACGATTACATAGTTGAGAAATGCTTGATGTAATTCTTCGTCTATGGAACAGCACACTGGTTCAAACAAAAAACAAGGGTCAAATGATGAATCGTCTAATTCAGCAACTGGTCTGCAACTTGAAGCGGACTGCGTTCGCGAACAAGAGAGATCGCTTGTCACAAATGAAGTCAATTTACGATTACCGCCTGCTATTGGATGCAGTCAACCAACACCTTCGTTTCTCAAATTTGATAATGATTTCATATCATCCGGAGATATGCATCGCGAGTATGAAAACGATGTACACCAAATTAGAAGTACAACAGCTAATTTGGAACGTCTTCCCTCTTTTCAAAATGATCAACTAAGATCAACAAAGGCTACCACCATCATAACAAGTACTTTTCATCAGTCAGATACCAATTTTCGTTCAGATCATGATGATAAGAGTATGTGTCCGTATTATAAAAGTTCAACTGACGGCATACTCCAAATCGTAGAAGATACATTGAATATATTTTATCATGCTAACCATGGAAATTTTGAAGCCATCCGTAAAATAATTAATGTTAACTATGTGCAAGCCGTTCAAATGAAAAACGAAAAACAACAGGTACATTGTAACCAATCTGTTTTCAACAGTTTTTCGATCTATATCGCTGCTGTCTTTAGATATTATTGCATGTTGCGGTTATCCATTCGTTTTCCTATGTCTGGATTCGATTATTGTTGATGTGTGGCTCTGATCCTTGCGCTCAAGACCAAGACGGATATACACCGGCACATTATGCAGTCGAAAAGGATGATATAGAAATGCTAAAGGCATTGACGGTTAAATTGCAAGTCAAAACAAAACCATTGCAGCATAGCGATGTTGACAAAATACATGAAAGCTGTATTCAAGCATTAACAGTAATAGAAAAGTCAGGTAATTTTTATAGCAGAATAACACACTGTTTTATTTGCTTCATAGTGCTTTATCTTGGTTTGTTTAGGCAGAACGACTTTCATGTTGGCTTGCTGCAAAAGAGCATTGAAATGTGCAATCTTCTTGAGTAGCCAAGACGCAGTTGGTGATGTAAATCGCACAGTAAGTGATATAAGAGTACAGATAAGATAGCAGTGCAAGATAAAAAAATGCTGATGCCCAAATCACAGTGGACAATAATGAGGACACTTAATGAAAAATAAAAGTTGAGCTTTTTTTTATATTCAAATATGTGTTATTCAATTTTACCACAATCCATTCGAAATCGAGATGAGCTGTGCCGAAATAATTCACTGTCTTCCGCATATATTGATACTGGTATACATTTGACGAATGACGCCTTACACAATGAGACAAAATGATTTGTGTAGATTCTCATTTCTCCTTGTCTTGATGCTGTTTTTTGCACTTGATATAAAATTCAACACAGAGAACCATCTTTAATTATGAAGCAGGGTGGCCAATTTTTCTTGATTTCTGTTTATCTGAGCCTTTTGTGACCTTACAGAGAATTTTTGAATTAATTTTTCAAAATAATTTATTTATTTATTAATTTTATCAAAAAGGATATCTGTGCTTAACAAAAACAATTCTGTTCAAAAACTTATATGAAGTTACGGTGACGCTTGATAATAGAAAGAAAAATAGGTAATGGAAAACGGAACAAAATGGTCTACAAACCTTAGTTACGTACGATAAACAGTTTTTATTTCCGAATTTTTTGACAACTTTGATCTTTTCCGACTGACATTTTTGCTGAAAAGCAAATTTATCTAAAATTTCGAAACAAAGATTAAATGCCTATTTTCACGCTGATTTGAAATATAGTGGTGAAAACTGCAAAATATGAGTGCATTTCCGTGACTTTTTCTTGTATTTAAATTATAATGGATTGAGCCAATGATATGTAGAGTTTGTTTACTCAAAATATTGTAGAGCTTTTCAAGAGCTATTTTTCTGTACTAAAGAGTATTTGCATCCTCTCTTGCTTATGGAAGAAAATGGAAAAATATGCTCACTCAGGCGTGTTCACCAGACTCCACTAAGGTAGCGATATATCCAAACGATAATGCATTATTCCGAACATTATTTTATTCCTAGAATCTGTTTATTTAATAAAAAGAGATCTTGTGTTTAGGACATTTATGGTGATGCATCAATCCATTATGCCGTAGCGCATAACGATAAACCATTAACTGAATTTCTTATCAACGAATGTAAAGCTGATGTTAACAGAGGTGATCGCAGACGGCCAAGTGCATTAGACATAGCTTTATTTAATCAAAATCAGGAATTACAAAACTTACTATTCAATAACAATGGCAAAAATCGATATCAAATTAAGCGTGAAAGTAAAAGGTGTAAAATATCACAAGATGATATTAGTTCTAATATCGAAACTCTTTCGATTGTATCCCGTGAAGATGATCAATAGAGTGTTACTAGTGATCGTGAAGTACAAGTTGAGCATTCTTCTGCAGCCGTTGAACAGGTATACAAAATGACGGTTATTCACACTTAAAACGATACACCTTGCCCTGCAGAAAAATTAATCATAAGATAAAAACGTATCATTAACTGTTTCAGTTGCTACTCTATATGTTGTCCAGTTTTTAGTTCTACTACGAGGATTTGAATTCCAAAACTATATAGAATAATAAAACTGGCCAATGAAAAGTTTTAATTAAAAAGTATGTGTATATCGTATTGTCAAAAATTTGATCTACGCGTTATGACACCCAACAGCGTAGAAGTAAACTATGCGCACGAAAACTATGAAACAAAAAGACTGTATTTTACCGATTTGTGAAATAGATTGAATCACAAAAATATGTGCAAATGAAGGTTATAACCGTGCCTTCGTCAAGAGAGAGCCGAAGTCATTTTCTTCACATCGAACTCATTTAATGAATAATTAAAATTCTGAGTTATGTAGTTGCTAATTGGAGGACCTTTCCCGTCACACACTCAAAAAAGTCGATTTTGAGATTCACACATAGTGTAGTGAATCAAAGTCTACTCTTTCGATAGCACTAATTTCTTTTGTCTACAAGAACATATTTTCAGGATTTTTTTCAGCGGGTTCTCGAAAACCCTAAACTGCAGTTATATCCGTTACTAAGATATAAAAGTACGAAATGGCAATCAATGTGGAAAATGAGCGCTTAAACTTTGTATTTAAATCAATTATTCTTCTCAAAATTGTCAAGCTCGTCTTTGTACATTGTTTTATAATCAGCAAATTACGGGAGTAAATCATGTACAGTTCAATCACGCTGCTTTAAACAAATGATTAAGAGAAATGATTTCACCACTAGTCCAGTTTGGATTATGAAAGCTTTTGTGAGTAATAATCTGTTGCTAAAATTGGTAGGGCTACACCTTGAAAGAGAATGTTTCTTTAAAATGTGAGAAATTACCTGTATCTAAACGTGGGTTTTGTTTTGTCATATCGTTACTTGAAAATTTATGTATTTATGTAATAATCAAAATGATACCGCCTGTTTTCAGTTAAACCAATCGGAAACTTTCACTTTTATGTTTTTTATCAAGGGATAGTGAGCATGGTACCATTTGTAAAAAAGCGTGCAATATTTGCGACTTTCAATACTACTACAATTTTATTATTGACAATAACGGGAAACGTTTAATATAACATGAACGGCGATGAAAAATCTATTCAGGAGTCCTTTTCCAGATGCAGCCTATGATATTAAAACTCTTCATTAACGCGATATGACTTTTGATAAGATATATGGCGGAGATACGAACTTTGGAATTAGAATGACAGAAGAAAATGATTTATAAACAAGCTGAACAACTATGGCACGAATTGAGAGAACTAGAAGATGTTAATTTACTAGACATTCACGTTCCAATTTTTGAATAGTCGTGTGTCTAAAAAAAATTGTTTACATTGAGTCTTTTTCGAATAAGTTCGAAAAAGAAACGAATAAGCAGAGTGTCCAATTTGATCGTGAAATCAGCAAAAAGAGACAGAGACAACTATAAGTCTAATTCGTTAGACATGCTAAAGAGAACGTAAACAGCTGCCTTAAGCCTTGGTGTATTCGCGTGTCACCAGAAACACTTTCGGCCATCCTGAGAAACTCAGCTTCAGAGACCTTCTACAGCCTTCATGCTCTTCTTCTCTATTTTTATTACTCAGCATCAATAAAAAAAAGCAAATAAAACAATAAGAATAAACGTGGTCGCTGCTATAACATTATTCTAACATAAACTCCTTTCTCTGAATAAGAGAAAGGAGTTTATGGTATTGTATCCTCATCGAAAAAGGTAAGAGGTGAAAAAATACGAAAACAATTCGTTCTTGTGTGTGTATGATTGTGACTGTATAAATCATTATCAGAAGGTTTCTAAATAGTTAGCCGATCGCATTTTTTTGTCTTTAAAAATGAAAAAAAAGAAAATGACCCATGAAAAGGAAATACCATCTGCAACGGTATACGATGTTAGAGAAGAACGATTTTGTTATCCAGAAAAATCACATGCAAAATCATTTAAGGATGGAAAAGATTGGGGATCTGATTTCATTAATGAATGGTGTCTCGACTATCACGAATTGGTCAGTGACGACCGTTACTCGGAAATTGTTGAACAGGCTGCTAACGGTTAGTTCAAATTTGTTTTTGGAATAGATTTTCAGAGCACACTTTGACTCATTCTAGGTATTTTATGTGAGGGTAAATTATTAAACCAAGAATTCAATGCACAACAACTGGCTGATCGTCTCATGGAAGTGAAAAATAACAAGTGTAAAGAGATTCGAGAATGTGCTGCGCGTCTGTACTCAGCAGAATCATTTCTGTACAAACTGATTAATACAGTTTTGAGAGCGGATGACAAAAGTAAAGTTGACACATTAGGTGCGTATTGTTACCTGTTAGATGATTATTTAATGAATTCAAATGATCACGGAGAGTTAACTGTTTATCGTGGCTGTACACTGACAGATGAAATGATTGCAGAGTATAAACACTTTGTTGGCAAATGGATTAGTTGGCTAGCATTTACATCGACAACTAAAGCTCCTCAAGTTGCTGAAATGTTCAGTAGGAATACACTCTTTATTATACATATTAGAGACACATCACAATGCTATAAATGTGATATATCATCTCTATCACAATTTACACATGAGCAGGAAGTCCTCTTAACTGCTGCACATTACTTTTATGTGACTAAAATCAAACGTGACCGACAAAGTCAAAAGTATTTAATATATCTAACCTCACTTTAGAAATAGTGGAGCTATTTTTTTGAGAGAAAAATAAATGCCGTGCCTTTAATTAATATTGAGGTATGATGTTGCGGGTGGTGCTTTATGATTTTCGTATATGACCGAAGACACCGGTCGGAGGCTAACAATTTTTAATCAGTGCAGCAGAGCCCTGCAGGTTGATCCTAACCTAACCTATAGGTTAGGTTAGGATTAGGTTGCAAGAGTTATAGGTTCGGTTCGGTTGTAGGTTGTTATTTCTTTTTCGAATAGTTGCTACTTTTGCTCAAAATAAAAACTTTTTTCTGATTTTAACGACATTGTTCTTATTCTTTATGTCTGATTGCCTTATTTAAGACAATAGATTGCAAAATGGTTGGACAATATTTTGTGCCAACTATGTTCGTTTCTGTTGTTCTCTCTCTTCCTGCTTCCTTTACTTCCTTTTACTTTTTCTCTAAACTTCTACACAAACTTCGTCTAACTAACCTCAAAAATGTCGTCAACGAATAAGCAGGAAATCGAAAAGAAAAAAATTATGGGTTAGGATTAGGTTATCGAATCCGTAGGTTAGGTTAGAATTAGGTTGCCAAATTTTGTTTAGGTTAGGTTATAGGTTGCCAAAAACTGGTAACCTGCAGGGCTCTGCAGTGCAGTATGTCCAGCCAGTCATATACATGAAATGAAAATGCGTAAAAACGCGAGTTGGACCAAAATGGGTCGCATGAATACGCAACTTTAGCAATAAAACAAGCGAATTTCTTGCAAGTTTAATTCAACTTTCAAACAAAGCATCTTTCTGACATAAATCACTTTTGAGAAACGCGTTTCCAGTCAGAATGAAATTCGAAAGGCATGAGATGCCTCTCGCATTTTTCGAATTTAGGGACAAAATACAATTCAAAAAGGAGCGTTTTCAATTTTTCGAGTTGTAGCGGGTCGTGTCCAATTTTCGCATAAAATTCGGTTTGAACGCTAAACAAGCGTTTTTGTATCGAAATCAATAACGAAAAACGCCTTTTAAACGCAAGACTTAAAAATAGTTGCGCTTCGAGTAAGAATGGAATTTATTTCTTTACTTTTTAAGGAACAGTTTTCGTTTCTTGCGTGGGAATTAGGTGGGATAGGACTCAAAAGGCCAAGAAACGAGTTTCAGATGCATATAGACAGGCAGACGCATGTTATTCTTATTGAAAATGTGGTTCTCGTTTACAAAAAGCGGTAAAAGGCAACGGTTCTTGCGTTTCAGAGAAGTAGCATACGCTTCTCTCGTTTGAATTTGAGGGTCTTCTTAGGAAACAAGTTTCGAAAAAAGCGTTTCACTTTAGGACGAATTACGAGCAACGCGTGTCTCTGTAGTATGACGCGCGTTTGAAAGAATCTGAAGTCTACCTTGTTTATTTGTTCAACTACTGTTTCGTTTCATATGATTTTTATCAATATTTTATTCAACTGATAGCAAAACCCACGTATATCTGAGCCTTTATAACCTTACTGAGAATTTTTGAATTAATGTTTCTGAGGTAATCCAAAAACGATTCTGTTCAAAATGTAATCACATTTTGTAGAGAAAGCGATTCTACACATTTCGAAGTACATATGAACCATTATAACATTATGGAGACTTTTTAAAATAACTTTCTGAGGAGATACATAAAGTATATCGGTGCTTAACAAAAACGATTTTGTTCAAAATCTAATATAAAGTTATGGTAAAGCTTGATATAGAAAAATAGCTCTTGAAAAACCGTACAATGTTCTAGTTAAACAAACCCTACATATCATTGGCTCAATCCTTCATAGGTCAAATACGAGCCCAAGGACACCTAAAAGTGAACACAATTCATGTTTTAGCCATTTTACTCCCAGAGATAAGAGAGGATGCAACTAGTCTTATAGAAAAATAGCCCTTGAAAAGCTCTCCAACATGTTTGAATAGGAAACTTAACGAAGCGTGGCCAAAATCAATGAAAAGTGAACCCCTTCTTTATCTAAAAATTCCGAAACAAAGATTCGACGCAGGTTTTCACGCTGATTTGGAATATAATGGTGAAAACTGCAAAATAAGAGTGCATTTCCTTGATTTTTCTTGTATTTGAATTACAACGGATTGAGCCAATGATATGTACAGTTTGATTATTTAGAATATTGCGGAGCTTTTTAAGAGCTACTTTTCTATACTAAAGACTAGTTAAAAATTCGAAACGTTATAACTCCTGAACGGATGCATATTTTTAGATGAAATTTAGAATCTGCCGATGAAATTCGATGTAGATTACGATAAAATTCTAAAAAATGGAATACTAAAAAGAACAAAAAAATTTTGAGGGGAGTGTCCAAAGAAAAAACTTTTTTTTCGCAAACTCCGATCGCAAAGTTTTTTTGTTAGAAACTCATCATTTGAGCCCAATATCATCCTCCATAAGTTTCATCTGGGTCCCATGCTCTGAAGTTGAGATCCAGCATACCCAAAAATCCTGGCTACGTGCCTGAAAGCGAGAGAGCCTCTCTCGCTTTCAGCACTGAAAATTTATTGAGAAAACATCCATATACCATTCTGTTTTGATGACAATAGATAATACAGGCCACGATTTTCGCGAAAAAAATGCGTTTTCAGCTGCGAAACGGGTGTAAACACGTTTTTCTAACAAATAAAATTAAAGTTACCCCTAGAAATCTTTCGAAGTAAACAGGTCTTGATTAAAAAATAAAAAAGAGCAGGTAAAATAGAGTACATCTTGATATTCTTACATGCTCTGTTTTTCTCGTTATTATTTTCTCTTTTTGACTACAACGTTACTGTGCCACAAAGTTTGCTTTATTGTAACTACCTTACTTATTACACCGGACTAAATAAAACGAAATTGAATATTGAATTGAAAAAAACAATACAGACAATTTATTCATACTTTATTAGTATTGCTTTCTGGTGAACCAAATTCCTTAGAGAACGCGATCCAATTATTACTGTTTTCTCTGTCCAATACAGCAAATACTACTTGCTGCAACGACCCACACCTATACTCTTCCTTATCCAAACATCTTCTCCACAGTTTTGCTTCCACATCTGGATTGTGGCAAAATGCTCCACACCCAGTGGCACCGGCAACCAAAGTGTGTACTCTTTTTGCCATACACGTTTTCAGAACACCTTCAATATCGATCATGCATCTTCTCTCCATCTCTTCCTGATTTCTCACGCTGTTGCTCAACGAATAGAAATAATTTCGTTCAGAATACGGACAGAATATTGGAACGTAAGGACGAAAGTCGGCAAAAGCGGTGGCGATCATTGCGCAATCGACGTGGAACGGACCTGTCATGAACTTTGTCATTGCCCAATAATTTCCGCCTGGAGGTATATGCATGCCCGTCTTATAAGATACCCATCTTCCCCGTATCCATGATTTTAATCCTGTTTCAACGAACTGACCCATGGTACCCAGCAATACCGCTCCATCACAATTGGTTGCGACCTCCTCTTCTTGAGATCCACCGCTATCAACACTATAGGAACCACAAACGTTATGGCTAGCCGCAAAATTTAGCCATGCTATCAGCTTCGATCCATCTTGCATACCTTGATGCAATTCTTGGACTGCTTCTTGTGTACCTTGCCGTGTAATTCTTATTTCTAAGTCATGATGAGATTCTGATGATCCCGATTCATGCTTACAATGTGGAGCAAACCAATCAAATAGTTGCAGAGATTGCAAGTGCTGGATCATCTCCATTTTCTTTTTTCTCCTCTCATCTGCATTATCTATGAACATGCCATCCCATCCGATATCATCACGAGAGCCAATGGCGTACACTCGACTACGAAGAATCCTACGATCGGCATGACTCTTGGACGTGCTCAGTTGACGCCACTCTGGTTGTTTCATTTGATTTGTGAGACTGACTGCAAAGTTCTGGAATTCCCGGCCATGTAAGTCAAAGAAGCGTGATCCATGAGAATGCCACAATTGTTTATACTTATCAGAAATAGTACTTATTTTCGCTTTGGCATCCGTTTGCAGCAAGTCATTGGTCCATTCGCGAAATATACTTTTCTGTTCATCACTCTCTTCGAAACGGAGGTATAATTGGTTCAGATCGTCTTCGTCATTGACATTGATATGGATCTGTTTATTAATGACGGTTCCACAGGGGAATAGCTCTGCATTATTCACACGTACACGTGGGACAGTTGACGAGTTCATTGTTTTCTAGGAAATAAGCTAACACCTACTTCCTAATTCGAGAGCAACTTCAGTTTAAGAATAAATAGGAATAAGTTGTATCAAAGGAAATTTTATAATTATGTCTACAATATCAAAATTTATACGTTGATAAGCTGTCTGATAAATGGAAAGCTTGCTGAAAACTGTGATCGGTCGAAAAAGATGCTTACGATATCATAAACTTGTGCAGGATAAGTCACGTAGTAATATCGTCACCGCCGACGCTATTCCATAAGACATCATCACATACAGTAGATATAGGTCACTCTAGTCTCATCAACATCACCACTGTACTGCTACTGCGTAAGAATCGATGGAATCTATACAAACGATAAGAACACAGAAAATCTAATCATTAACTGATTGAGCATTGTAGTTAAAGGCTTGAGAAAATAGAAAACTTTCAGAGATTACAATTTTGAAATCTGGAAACGGACTCTACTGTGACTGGACTGGTTGATCGTTGGAGCGAAAAGATGGAAAGGGGAAGTTGATTTTTTCCCTCCTTATGGAACATAGAGTATCGTTCTTGCGACACTGAAATATGGAGAACTTTAGTTTTATAATGAGGATTGCTGGGATTTTTAAAAGACAGTATGGGTTTGGAAGGGGTAAGCTTTTTGCTGGTGCCTATAATCAGCTACTCCTAATGCTATGTAGGTTACAGACCAGGCTGAATATTGGAACAGTGTGGTCTAAAGAAAATAACGTTCATCAGCCTCCAATCAACAAAGCTATATAATAGAAAAATGTTTAGATTTCTCTAAAACGTTGACAGTTTACTCCTCAGCTGCTGCTTTCGATGCAGAATATAGAGATAAAATGTACCATTCGAACTACACTGTGAAACAGAATTATTGAGTCAGAGATGTCAGAACAACCTTTAAGTTCTTAGCTAAAGCAAAATTATAAAGTCGAAATGTTACCCTCAACATGTTCGTAATACCCATGCCATTGTTCTTTAGTTTAACTCATCACTCTAAAAGATTCAAAACCGACAACTATTTCACGCCTCGTGAAATGTTTGCGTTTTCAACTGTTGGTATACAGCTCGTGTTCGCTCACTTTATGTGTTCACACTTATAGTATCTGATGCAACGGTTGTGAAATTACGATGACTTATATTTGTTCTTCTTTTACACAACCCATGAATAATGAAATGAAGAAAAACCTTTCTTTATACTTTTACAGACATACAGGTAGCTGAAAAAAATCAGCCTGATATAGAAACTTACCAAAACAGGTATGATATTTATTAATTATGCAAAACACACAGGCAAAAAACGTTTCATTTTCTAAAAAGTCGCCTTCGTCAATTCATATTTTTTTTTCTAAAATGATCACGAAGCGAACGTGGAAACTGCGTCTAAATTTGTGTATTTGTATGAAAAGTGAAACTTCTGCACATATGAAATGTGTCGTGCACTCATATTCTGGAACACAAACAAACTAGTGGAAATGAAAATCTTCAGAAAACCATTATCAAGCCACGTCCCGACCTGTTGGATCAAAGTACCTTTTAGCTGAATGCGTTATTTGAATTGGTTCTGTTTTCACCAGCCTTTAGCTTTAATGCAGGATCTTATATGGTTAGTAATTCCCTGAGGTTTAAAGTATTTTCCACAACCTGGGCACTTGTACAGATTATTGCCATGTTTTACCAACGCTTCTGTCATTTTACACTAGGGTTTTCTCTGCGCAGTTGCCATTTCTGACTCTCTGCGTTGAACTGCACGTTGTTTATATTCGTACACGATACTCCCGATATTCTGATGCACTGGCCTAGTTCGTACATTTTTATTAATTGCTTCTCTCCAGTGATCTCTCTCCTGCGTCAGTCTTCTCTTTTTTTATTTGCAGTGTTTCAGTATCATTCAACACTTTATCCTCCCATCGTTTTCTTATTCCAAGACTTTTGAGGCCTCTTTTCATCATGAAAATATATCTTTTTTTATATCTTTTTTCCTCAAAGACCCGATGTTTCTATACAAGAACCTCGTGTGGTTTTGATGGAACACTCGATCTTTCTCCACAGGAACTCGCCCCCTATAAGCGCTTCACTAGTTCAATTCATGGACACTTCAGAATTACTTCCACTTCACTTGATCACTGAGCTGTTATCCGCTAGTTGTTTACGGTTCCGTTGCATGCCTAAGACTGAGTAATATCTTAATCAAAACATGTAATAAGTGTGTCCATAAGTATTTTTTGTTCCTTTTTTTACGTCAGTCTAAAGTGATTCGTTTCACTTGAATGATTAAGTAACACGTACTTGAATTCCACGGAAAAGGGCTTTTGTATTTCCAACTATACCAAATACATCTCCGTTTTGCCTTTCGAATGCAAAAATCCGTTCCGTTTTTTAAAACAGTGCTTTAACGGGAAATGCAAAACAGGTTAGGGTGAGGATGAGAGGCCTATATTAGAAATAGTCGAAAAGATCTCACTGAGGTAACCGTCATTTTTACCCACTATAACCTCCCAGTTGAACATATTTTGGCACTGCCACATTGTAAACCATGTTGAATTATCAATGTGGGAAAATGTTCACAACCAACGAACAAGTTTTCGCAGAGATCGAAAAATTTTACTTTCTAATCTAGTAGGGAACCAAAATATTTCAGATTTTTTGAACGCTCAAACTTTTTGATCTCTGCGAAAACTTGTTCGTTGGTTGTGAACATTTTCCCACATTGATAATTCAACGTGCTCTACAATCTGGTAATGCCAAAATATGTTCAGGTGCAAGGTCATAGTGGGTCTTTGGACATCCGAATTCCAGGACAGAAAAGAAAACGAATATATTTCACTTATATAGCACTTTCTTTTCTTTTTCTGCCCTTCTTTTTACACACGTTGTTGAAATCAACGTTTTTCTTACAATTTTAGACGAGACGAAAAAGAAGTATCTGTTATACAAGGCATTTATTTTCGAAAGTAGTGTAAAGACAATTTTATATTCCACGTTTTTTCATTTATATAAGAGCGAAAGTATAAGT
>CAJNOQ010005722.1:0-14772 GCA_905250885.1 Didymodactylos carnosus | reverse complement strand
AGATTACCTATAGTCCATCAGTTTTTAAGGCTAGTAAGATATCCGATACAACGCCCAAACCGCGGAAAATCAAGGTCTCACTTTACTCGGATTTTCGAGAGGACACTCAGAGCTATCAGCCCGTGAACAAAAAAACAATACAATCCTATTGGAAAATTTTTACAGACGGTCTAGTTTTCCAAAGATCTCCTAGAAAACCTGTTTCAGAAAACTGTTCTGAAACCAATACCGGTTATGAAAACGTGTCTTCAAGTCTCCTCTTTCGAATGGCGAAAACTGTAGATCTTTACCTCATGCCTGCCAAAAGGTATTCAAAAAATGGTCGCACGCACGGACTTTTTAAACGGACAATAGCAAATAATTGAAACTTTATTGCTATTTAGGCACTGATTTTACCTTTATCTTTTTGATTTATCGCCTAAACTGTGTGTTAAATATGGATCAGTTAAGGTGAGGGATCTTTCCTATACACGTTGGCTTTGTGAAAAAGCTAAAAACAAAGAACACATCATAATCAGAGATCAAAAGCATCATATACTTTTTTGTTTTAATTTACGTTTTCAGAAAAGTGATTTCTTTTAGAAGATAAATAATTAAAGTATATGTTTATATAAAATATCTAAAACATTAACTGTTTCAATGCAGGAATATTTAGTATTAGAGAAGAAAGAGAGTTCAGTTGTTTTTGTAAGGAAAAAAGTCTATTAATGATAGATAGCCAATATACAGCTGAAGTTGCTTGAAGAGTATACAGGGTGCGCCAAAAAAAATTACCCCTTTTTGCAATGCTTTTTCTGTACCTTTAGAATTCAGTTTTCGCTCCAACTTTTTTTGCAATAGAGAGAGCTGAGAAAAAGCTACTAAGTAGAACTGTTCATATTTTTGAAAAGATGTCACCGTGAATGGAGACTAAAAAAGATTCATGAAATATGAAATCCGTGCTGGAACAAAATGATCTTTCCCGTATTTTAACCTTTTTGTAAAAATTCAATAACTCAACGACGAAACACTATTTTCACCTCAAATTTTCAGAGTGTATTTATAAGCGTTCACAGTTTAAATAGCACATAAATCACTTAGAATTATTGATACTATTATAGAAATGTTCATAGAGCAACAGTATTCCATATTTTCCATAAATAAATGTGTCGTATCAGTTTCGTTTTTTTATCACGTGAATTAGCTTTAATCACGATCAATTATGTTCAGTAGATACAGCTTTTAAATGGCTATAGGAATATGCATAAATCATTGATAAATTTTGGTTCCTTAATAAGAAAGACGAAAAGTATAATGAAGAGGCATGCAACGTCAATTAGCTTTAAATTTTGATGATCTTGTGAAAAGAAAAAAGTTTTGGAAAAAAACTAAAAAATAATGCACAATTCCTTTTTGCGTTAATAACTTACTAAGAACTCTACAACCACAACAAACTTCAAGCCAACAGCAATTGTCTACCGATTTTTTTTTCCTTCCTGGTGAAGATGTGCTGTTCCAGCACGGATTTCATATTTCATGACTCTTTTTTAGTCTCCATTCACGGTGACATCTTTTCAAAAATATGAACAGTTCTACTTAGTAGCTTTTTTTCAGCTCTCTCTATTGCAAAAAAAGTTGGAGCGAAAACTGAATTCTAAAGGTACAGAAAAAGCATTGCCAAAAGGGGTAATTTTTTTTGGCGCACCCTGTAGCCGGTAGATATTGAAACATTACAAATATTACAGTTGAAATAATTTCTATCAAGTTTAAAATAATAGTATTGAAAATGAGAACATTCTGAACTGCTTTTATGGGTAATAAATGAAACAGACGCTTTGGCATATAGGACGAGAAGATGCTGTCAGAAGAAATGTCAGTGTCGGACGTGTCATATATTACAATTAGGGTTGTCAGTTGTAATGATCTGTATAATAAACAGTTTACTTCACATTATTTATTTTAGTAAAACTTTAATGTGTATTTTTCTTTACTTTCCTTTTTTTTTCGTCAGGCAAACGTGATATATATACATTTTTACATTCAACTTCTACACTATGGAATACATCCACATAGAGAAAGTATAGGAGAAAAGAGTACGAGTCTAAATGTTAAGAAATATTATTGAAAATAAATACACTGCTGATGTCATTTGTACACTTTTAGCGTGTGAGTTCCTATGGCTTTCTATCTTTAGAGTTTGTCCATTACACAAGATGTTTTTGTTTTAGAAAGCTGACTGCTGCATTAGTCTAACTCATATCATTCTGTTTTTTTCAGTATTGAGTATGCTAGTAACAGTGGCTGTGTGAATTTGGATTCTAGATCTGGAAAACAATTTCATGAAGTATGAATACGTAAAAATATCAGACATGTGCGCAAATTAATAACAGGATACGGGACATTTTGAATTTCTGTCTTGTCGTTTGGAGTTTTCTAAACGAAGACAGCGCAATTGAATATTTGTAAAATTGTGGTTTTTACTAAGTTTAGCATCAGTCATAAAAAGGGATGATTGAGCGTATTTTTCTATGTTCATATCTTCTGACTACAGAAAGTTGACCGTTCTCTGCAATAACAAAAATCAGTATGTAAACTTTATTTTTTCTCAGACACAAAAGAAAAAAACTAATGACAAACTATAAGGTATGAGAGAGAAAAAATAAAAACAACTAGTCTTTACAATGATATATGAAAAACAGTATTCAAAATTTGACGAAAATTGACATGCCTTTGAAACGGAGACAATCAAGTTTCTTTTAAATACAAACTTTCGAACATTGAGGCTACTAGTTCGCTCACTAATACCTCCCCGAACGTCTGTGTATATATAAACATGATTAAATCTCCGTCCATGCTAAAAACCGAAAAAACGAAGTGATCATGATGTCTATTGACTAATTCAAGTGAGATGTTGTTATTCTCCAGGCATCGTTTGATGTACTGGCGTCGTCTTGTTGGTCTCGAATGTATACATATGTAAATAAATCCAGCAATTGATACAACTGAGACAAACACGAGCCATAGCCAAATAATAAAGAAGACCTCTGCATTAATTTTGTTTATCGGCATGATGCATTGTACTAGTGTGTCTTGAATATGATCTCCTAAACGAAATTACGAAATAAATTTTTGAAATCTCAATCAAAGCAAAAAAACATACGTTGCCGTCTCAATTGAAAATTGCATAATACGGCGATCGGAAATCGATTTCTAATTTCGAAATCTTGCCCATGGTATAAATCTATGATTACATTGAAACCGAATATAGAGAATGATGTGCCGAGAAGAAGATTGAGTAGAAACATTTGACCGATCGAATTGGCAATCGTGAGAAGTTTTGCCAAAATATAATATAAAATCAATGAAGCACCCTGATTACATGGTGAACACCGGTTGAGTAATTTCTTCACTCTACTTTCTCTTTCCGGTACGAACGAACGTCGTTGAGATAGTAGCAGCGCTTTAATGGTGTATGTAGCCATTTCATATAAATGGGCTTTACGAGTTTGCCCTAAAAGAACAAAATTCTAGCTGCTGATGTTTAGTTTGAGAATTTGCCTGATTAAAAATACTTACCAGTGGTCTGGTTGATCGCTGCAACTCGTTCGCGAATGAAAGAAACATTTAATCCGTTCGTTGATGAGACAGTTGTCCAAAAAAAAGTTGGAGTAGAGAAGAGAAACATCATGACTAACAAAATCAATGGAATCCGTTGATGGTAAGGCCTATAATTGAGAAGAAGCTTTTGATCCTGTATATATGCACAAGAAAGACTCAGATGTTTCAAATTCGCACTTACGTGATAGCATCTACCGGAGAATTTAGTGATTTGTCGATGCTGATATAAAACGTACAGCTAGACCAACAATGAGCTTCGATTAATCGTCGCAAATCATGATCGTGGAAATCATCACTATAACAAATAATTGGCCGAGTAGACCATAGACACGACGTTAACACGATAAGAGCCGATCTCAACAGTAAAATACTGTATCTTCGATTTAATTTATCGCTGAGATCTTCTGGTATTGCTGAGTTGAATTTATCCTTCCAAGTTTCTAATAATACGAATTGCATGTTTGAATGCTACAGAAAGAGCATAATATTGATTATAAGCTTTGTTTGAGTGTATTGACAGTTTTTGGAGCTTATGTGAATTCCTAATATCGAGAGAACTGTACTATTACTAATGTGAAACAGTAAAATCAAGAGGATCTGCATATAGGTCGACAAATCTTGTCAAATGATCTTGCAAGATCTTGTGTGGTCTTACAAGATCATATAACAAGATTTCATATGATCATATAAGATCTTGCAAGAATGTGTGATAGGAGGAGTATTATAGTGTTCTATAAATTTCCTTTAGCTCCTCTTAAAAAAGTATCTTTCTCTAGTCATAATATTTTCTAGCATAGGTAAGACACAAACGTCCTTAGAATCGTGTCTAACCACGTTACTTATAGCTATGCACTTTATTTGATGTGTCAACTTGTAGACAGAAAAAGTTTTGTTATAAGAACTATATTATATATACATATGCATATATTCCATGTCATGGCAAAATTTACGTGGTAAGAATGAGTAATCGCTTCTTGCAAGATCTTATAAGATCATACGCTTTCGTGTTACAAGATTTCACAAAAAACGGCAGATCTTGTAAGATGAACTCCACCTGGGTAGGAGTTCTGTAGGAGAATTGTGATTGACGTGAATGTAAATCTGTCTAAAGCAAACTGAGGTCAGGGAAAGGATAAACGATATTTATATTTATATATTTATATATAGATATTTACATTATACTACCTTTAACGTTTGTGTTGAGAAAAGGTTGAATGTTAGAAATTTATGGTAGTTGTATAATATACACTTCCTAATATGGTAAATCAGTATTTTTCTTCAAATTAGATTACTTTCTTATATACTTCTTTCTGATAACCCAGAATGCAGTATGAATGAGGATACAAAATTTGTTTATTTTTTTAATGTAATTAGAATGATGATTTATTAAACTGACACTGGTAGAAAAAAAGTAAATTTCATTATGTGGGTAAAGAGATGGTCAAGATAAGAAATGCAAATGGAGCATAGTTTGATAATAGTCGCGTACGTTGTAGTACTCTAACGTAATTGTTAAATAATATTAATTTACACGATGTATTCTCAGAAGATATACCATCGTAAGCTGACAATTTTGTCTTAAATTTTTAAAGTGAACCGATAGGTGATCTAATTGCCTCCTTTAGCCCACAATGAGATTTCAGATCAAGCTGCAACTTTAACTGTTTATGGATTATCTTCGTCAGTCGCAGAACCCACTTTGAATGCTGTCCTGAGTCAAATAGCAACGAATTTGCGTCAAGATAGCGAAAGTGGCAATGAGATTCAGTTTCATGATCAGAATCGCTATTTATAGCCGAAAACGGCGGTCTCTTCTAATATAGAACAAGATTTCTGCCTTATTAGTATTCATGTACAGAACTAAAATTCTTGCTGTTTTTTCCGCACCATCTATACTATTTAGATCAACATCGGAAGACAAATGTAAATGTCCCACAGATGATGAACTTGTTTCAGTAAGAAACCGTTTGTTTAAGTAACAGAAGTGAATATATTTTTGTTTTGGCAAAGTTCACCTGAAAGCAACGACGTTGATGCAACTGTACATGTCCCTCGTCTGTGTCATATGCAATTGCGTCCCACTTTCCAAGCTTATGGTTTTTGGCTGAAAAAGGCTAATAAAAATACATCTGATTATCACATCATAAGTGATGTTTTTGACAATACACCGACTCAAGCAGCTGGTCTAAAAGTGAACGATGGAATTATAGAAGTTAACAATGAAAATGTAACGAACCTAGATCAAGCTGAATTAAAACAACGCTGCATACAAAAAACAGGATCTAATGAGTGTACTTTACTGGTTCTGGATTCAATTTGCAACAAAAGATTATCGAAAATTAATGTAACAAGTTCGGATAAAAATGTCATTCATTGCGGAGTACGAGCGATTTCTGGTTAGTGTTGTAGGCAATTGTTAGCCAGAATTGGTTTGAATAGTGCTTTTTGTGTGTAGAATTAAACACTGGTAACATCCAGAATGTAGAAAACAGATCATCAATGTCTTCATCGAATAATTATCTTCTGTCAATGTTTCGACCACCTAAACTGATGACACTGAAAAAAAGCGACAAGCCACTGACGATACATTCTCAGTCAGCTCCACCCAGCGGAAATTATTTGCTTTCACTCTTTCGACCACCAAAGAATCCGAGGTCGACTGTTGCCATACCGCAGTTAGCTTTCGCTGTGAGTGCACCAGTACATCAAGAACCCGTTTCACAAGGACACTCACAGAGTCAAATATTTCGTCCTGCAATGACTACAGTTGTTTATGCGCCTAGTGCATCACCTTCGACTACGAAACCAAAAGAGATTAAGCTCAACGTGAGTAATCCATCTGTTAATCTGATAGAATCTTTCTCACTTGTCCAAGTAAGACGATTGTCACAAAATCGTCAGCCGAAACTGCGCCTCCTTGTCTTCAGGTGATTTACGTATGGGACAGAGCAGGCGAAAATGGAATTTTGGGTCGATTTAGCAAATTGAACTTGTCATCTTTCGTTCTATATTGTTTATTTGTGGTTATTTGCATTTTCAACATTTCAGGAGAAGCCTTCAACTTTGCGCACACAGTTACATTTACAGAAAGGAAGTGCAAATAAAGTGTATACCGAGTCCATGATAGACTTTGACCTGCCAACACGAAAACCAGATCTATCATTTGCTGCTGACGAAACGGTATCGGGTGAGTAAATCTCCAAGTGAATGGCATTTTTCTTTTAAACAGACATTAAGATTCTGCTTTTGCTTTTTATGATTGTTCTCATGCAGAAAAAGAGACTTTTAATCGTGCTAGCGAAAAGGCGATGTGGGTGACCGACGAAGAAGTATAAAACGTTAATACTGATGTTTTTTCAAAACGTTTTCTTCATGTAGGCACGGTTGATATGTGAATGAGGCGGAATGGCTGAGCCCCAATCCTCTGTGCGTCAAACAGGACCGAACTGATCCTCACTACATCCTGAAAGCCACTAACGACAAAGCGATCTTACACCGAGGATACTCACATTTGTGAAGACATCAATCCTTGAATGCATTTTGTCACTTCTATGTATTTGTATTTTGAGATCTTAGTCACTTTTTACACAGGAAGATACCTTAGAGTTGGTGCATATGTGGAAAAGATAACTAGCCTTGATTTCATACACTGATTCAAGAAGAATAGTTCCACTCTATGACTATAGAAAAGTAGAACGGATTTCTTACTTTTAGCTTCCTCTTTCGTCCTCTAGAAAATTGCTGTGTACCTTGTAATGTTGTAAAATAAATTAGTTTCAAGTAGATCAGAAAACACACATACACGCCCAAAAAACCGCAGAGAAATCGTCTTTATATTACGTTAAAAAAAGGACGAAGCACATGTATCTTGTCATATAATAGTCACTTTTTTTTCGAAAACACTGTTATACTCAATACACATGTATACATGCTCAGTTCGTTATAGTCATCATGTCGCAAAATAATGTTTAGCTTAAAGAAACTCTACCACATTAGACAAAAAAGATTATGTATCACATGAGTAAATGTGACTTTCTTGAGCACAAAGTCATGTGATTGAGAAAAACTCTACTGGTACAGACCTTCCTTCTATAACATTTGACTTAGACACTTAAAACCTAATGTTCATTACAGAAACGTTCTTTACTACAATAGTAACGAAATATTTTTTATTAGATCTCAAAAGCTACTTTAGGCGCCTTCAGAGCATCAGTAAAATTAGACAACCCATCAACAAAATCCATGTTAAAAGAAAAGGCATGTGGGTTCATCTCATTTATTTTTATCACTTCAGCAACAAAGCAAAACAATTAACAGCTTCGATACAACAGCAGAAATAACAATTCTTTTATCCATTTTCTTATAACGGTCTATTTATAAAAAATGCGTTCCCATTCGTTATTTCATCAAGCAACAAAAGAATATTAAATGATAGATGGCGTATTGCCTTTTTTTTCATCTTTTACTATACCTATTTACTCGCTACATCTTCTATTTTCATTAACTAAGTATTATATGCAATTTATCTCATTTAATAATGTAACTTTAATTAAAAAAGTTACTTTTTCGGCCGCCATATTGGCCTCTTCCATATTTTTTCTTTTGGCAGCTAGCTTTTTGTATCTGCTGAAGTTACCTGCTATTGGCAGCTGTTATTGGCAGGTAACTTCTTTCAAGCCCTTATTTTCTGTAATCGGTTATTACTATGCAACTAATGGCGCTATTGCTTTCTTGACAGCCAATCAGAAAGCAACTAAGAGCCATACGGGAAAATTTTGCTTAAAGAATAGAGGGGCTATGATCGAAATTAAATGGAATTTGGGTTTGATGAAAGTTTCACGAACGCTGATTTATTTTGCTAAAATTTTAATGGTATATATCGTTCCGTTGTACGTTGTGCGGTTCAAAGATTGTTTTTTTTCATATGTGTTTCTTGCGTCTAAACAAAACGTCCCAAATGAAAAGAAGACATAGATATCTTCAATCAAATATATCTATATCTTCTCGCCCCAACGTGTCCGTCATTTATAGATATAAATAGACATCTAACAAACATGGTAAATGTAAAAAAATGTATTGCATTTTCTTACATTTTACATTTCTTCTCAGCTGATCTAAAACTCTCTGTTTTAGATCAGCTGATGTAATATATTTTTTTACATTTCCCATCTTTGTTAGAAGTCTAAAGTGTATCTGATGTATATAACTTCTTTCACATTCAGAAAAAGTTAGAAAGTATATACAGTTATAAGAAACATGTTCTTTCGTTTTAGAAGATATTTATGTTTTTATTTTCAGTCTAAAAGCCAACGAACAAAAAGTCGTTCGGAAAGTGAAAAATAAATTTGGAAAGGAATTGAGTAACGACATTATGTGAGAAAGGATCAAAATATAGGTTTCCAAGTTAGTTTGAATTTATGAGCTTTAGAAAATGCTTCTTTCACAAGTTAAGCAGTAGTACCGTGTTACTTTTGATACTGAATGAATGTTATAGAGGGTCTTAAGGAGATACCATGTCGATAATGGTTGACTTCCCTTAGATTCCATTGTTTTTTGTTGGCTTTTCAAATTCAGCTGACTGCATAGAGCACAGAAGCTTAACTTGTGAAGGAAAGGTTTGCCCAACAAAATATCTCAGGAACAGGTTCTCTACTTTAAATACTCTCTCTTGAGCCTAATGTCGCCAAACTTTAAGTTTTTGGATTGAGGCCAAGTTTATTGTATGATGGATTTAAGCGTTGGGCATCAGACTGTTTCATTTGAAACGAGACGCGAAAAATGAGCCGATATAATAGTGGCCAGCGAATGAAACATCAATGCATGTTGATCGAGAATTTGTAAGTATTATTAGCTGTCATCAAAACACATTCAAATGACGATGAATAATTGCAGTAATTTAAAATGTGTCAAACAATGAGAATATTTCGACGATAAACTACGACTTAGAAATGTGCGAGATCCAGTCTTTTTAGTCCCTGTAACTCTTATACAATTTCCATCGTGATCTGAAGATAATTCTTGCAAAATGTACAATTGGATCTTATAATCTACCTTTTATAGATAGATCAGATAACTTTCAGATGGTTCTGTAAGTTTCTGTTAAACGAGATGTCATCGTCCACATATTAAAACACTTTTTATCTTGAATATTATATTCATTAATTTGTTTTCAAACTAGTCAACATCAGCATCATTAGATGAACACGTTTTATCTAAAACAGATCCTTAATTACAATTTCTCCAAGTCAAACATGAAAAAAAAGAACGTGAGAGAATAGATGATAAAATTTTTGTGTATTATGACATGATTTTCTGTTCTTCTATTTCAGATATTTTAAAAGAAATTAAGCCAGTTTGCTCATTTCGATGAAACTTTGTTAGAAAATAATATCGCTGACAAAAGATACAACGTTGTAAGTCACCATCTCTGCGTTAGTTTAATAAATCATTTCTTCATCTTGTTGTCTTTGTTTTAGGTCAAAATAAACTTGAACGTTATCTATCTGTATGTACTGAAGAATTTCGATATTTTCGTGAAAACACAAACAGTGAAAGCGTATCTGCGATTCATCCATTATTGAAATTAGTGGCATTCAGATGAGAACGCACACAAATGACACGCGCTAAAAAACCACGCACTAAAATGTAATGCACTCAAATGAGACGCGCTGTGGTGAAGCCACCCCCTCTGTATTTATGCTGCTCACTAAGGAGAATGTTAAAATCATTATTCGTTCGTAATCATATGTCTGACTATTTCATAATGGTGACCGATCGCTGATTTTATCTCATTTTTTATGGACGCAATTTTCCCGTACGTGATTGAGTCGTTGGACCTGTTCCTGATTCGTTGTAATGAGAAGGAGTAGATATCGAAAAGGGTTTGTATGATTTTGTTATTATTTTTGTAAAATATTTTTTGTGTATTCCTATAAAAAGAACTTGGATGTGTAGATCTTGCGATTACGAACCTGGTGGAAATTTTTCTCATTAGAGACGGATTATGACGGCTATTGGGTTTTAAAAAAGGAAAGTTTCTTTAACGACGCCAATGTTTTCGTTTCTCTTGCCGACGTCATCACCAAGGATCCAATTCTTAAAACATTTATTTATGAACGTGTTTCTGTAAAATTACATACTTAATCAATTTCAAATCATAGCATACGCCTTGATTAATGCTGTTTGTATAAAAATAAAAAAATACTAGGTGACTGTTCCTCCTAGCAGAAGCTGTTGGATCATACAAAAAGAGTTTAGTAAGTTCATCGACAATCGGAAATGAAAATCTTACACATTTCATTGCTTTATTTTGCAACTTTTATCGTTCGAAAAATCAAAACGCATTCGCATGAATAAGGTTAAAAACAGTTTCTTTCTCCTAAGAGCAGCCCTAGTGAAATTTCTTGTTTTTTCTTGGTTAACAAGAGTTTTATTTCTAAATAGGTTTCTTTTTATATTAGTCGTTCTTTATGTTGTTTTAGTTCGAGGGTTTATTCCTGGAAGGCGTTATGATATTTTGATAAATATTTGTTGAAAGTATTTATTTATAGCGCTAAGTATTTTATTTTTAAAGGTGTTCATTTTATAATGTGATTGAATAAATATATTTATTTAGTTAAGATGCTAAATTCTTTTTCATCTGATCCTGCGAGGCCTACTAATTAACGATACAAGTTTATAGAATTATTGTAAAATTTTTTTTATCTATTATTATTTTTTGTGATTTTTAATTTTGGATTATTAGGTTACCATTATTAAGTATAAAATAGTATACGGGAGATGAACTTATAGGTATTATAATTCTATTATAATTATAGAATAATACTGTAATGTTAGGTTATATAATATAAGTGTATTATAGGCTTTATATGTAGCTTTATATTACATTGAATGTAATTTAAAAACTTTTAGATGGAAACCAAACGTAATTATACTTTTAAATTAAACATAAATCTTACTTAACTCACTAGAAGAATGAAAAGATAAGGGAGTGTTTAAACTTCATTCTTGATCTCAATAACCACTTAGATTTATTAAAACTACACGTTTTTCAACAAAAGCCAACCAAATAATAAATAAAATATAAATTATAGACATAAAAGAAATAAAACCACCCAAAGAAGAAATAACATTTCAAAATAACATTCTATCAGCGTAATCGCTATAACGACGAGGTATACTAACTAATCCTAAAAAATGTTGAGGAAAAAAGTTAAATTACCAGCAAAAAACATAATAATAAATTGAACTAACAAATATTTAGAAGATAATATAAAGCTAAAAGGTTTTCTGGACACCCTCTGCAGATCCAAAGGGGACTGGAAGTATTTCTGATCGATTCACTATGATAGATTATCTATGCTCGGTAAGTTTCGTTATCCGCAGACGTTTTTTATATTATCACACTTCACTGCTGTCTGGCGACATCTATCTCCGGCCTACAGAAAAGGCTTGCTTAGCTTTTTTTCTCTCTGCATCAGCAGATACTTCGGATCATCTCTCTGAATATTTTCTCTCGTGGATAAAAAGAAATTTTTTATACTTCTCGCTATCATTGGCTTATCCATGGAATATCTGACAGCCATTTTTCCGTATTTTGCGCACAGACACACAGACAGTGTTTCTGACATTACACGTACGCCTTTGTTCCAAAGCGTACGGTTAACCGTTATGGCCCATACAAAAAATTAGAGCCAAGAGTCGGGCCTGTTTCTCAAAGAAACTTAAGTTTTACTTAAGTAAAACATCTCACTTAACCCCCCCCATAATAGAAGACCACCTGGTCTTTTATTTTGTCTCTCAAGTCAAGTTCTAAAGGCTGGTCTTCTGTTGCGGTCAAATTTTGTCGCCTGCTAGTAGTCCAACGGTAACCTCACGTACTTGAAGTCGGTCCCCTACTAGAAGTACTTTTTGGCGAAATTTTTTTGAAAATTCCCCTATAGGGAGGGCATTTTCCGATTTTTTTCGCGGACATAATAGAAGACCATGGTCTTCTATTTGGCTTTCAAGTCATATAATCGGCAGTGGTCTTCTATTATAGGGGGAGTTTACGTGAAATTTTTTCTCTAAGTGCGTTTGTCAAGAAAAATTAAGTGTAGTTTCCCACGTAAATTTCCCCTTAACTTAAGGTGAAAAAGCTCCATGTTTTATTGTATTATCAGAAAAAAATGCTTTTGTCAGCATTTTTGTGTGAAACTCCAACAGAAAACAAACTATTGGAAGGGATTAAGAATTTTAGAAGTACAAGAAATGCTAGAAACTAAAGTTCGTAATATGAAAAAAATAGTGCTCTTGTTCTTTTTCATTATCTGGTTATTTTCACGCTAGCAAAGAAATTTGTGCCAAAATGAATGTACAATGTCGAACTGAAGATTTCTAGTTAGAAGCTGGGTTTTTCTCTAATCTTTTTCCTTATTTTTCACCCTGGTCAATCCAATCAACCCTACCGTCACCTAATCCATTGCTCAAATCCCTTCAAATCATTCTGCTTTAGTAAATAAATATGTCAGATTAATGTATTTATTTTCACTTAAGTAGAAATTTCGACTTTACGGTAAGTCGTGCTTAAGTTACCTTTCGAGAAACCCACTTGAGTCAAATCTTAAGTTTCACTTAAGTGGGATACTTAAATTTTTTTGAGAAACAGACTCTCAGAGCCAGAGCCATTTTTTTATTAGAAGATAACTTATCTTCTAATATCTTAGATAACGCATATTTTTTACAACGATTCGTAGAAAATGGTACAGCGATCTATAGAAAAATGACTCATTGGCTCCTGGCTCTAACTTGTTGTATGGGCCACCGTTATGCGTAGCTTCTCCTCACCGTTTAAACTGAGTTGTTTAAAGTAGGTTAACAAACCGAGCGCCGTATAAACAAGGCTTAAGATTCTTTCTTGTTAGTCATGGTGGAACGTTAGTTTAGAATTTTAGGTTAGCTTGTTGTGGCATGGTGTTAATATTTAAGCTGTAATTAAGGCTAAATTTTATATTTTCCACCCGAATCACATGAAAAATATTGTATAGCATTAATGAATGAATTAATATGTTTAAAAACAATATGAAGATATTCTATAGAATATCTTAGTGATAAACAAATTATAGATATGAGATAATAATAGTGCAAATGATATAAAAATGGATGGATTATGTCAAACGGAAAATAGAAGCTTTCTCTATTCTTCTTCTACTTCTTCTTAAATAGAAGCTCTAACATAGATTGAATTTCTTTTAGATATATTTCTATTATTATGATCGTGTTACGTGTTAATATTCTAAACTATTCATGTCTCAAAACAACACCATTAGTGTTATTGAATAGAATGAAATCAAATAATACAGAACAAATAATAACGCCACTAAATGGAAATGATAATAACAAATTTGGATTAAATAATATTCATTTAGAAAGTTTACAGTTACCTGAAGAATTATCACTCCATGCCAGTAAACTTCTTCCATATTTAGTAGAGTATATATCAAAAATTAATTTTGGATACATGAAACATATTACAGGTACTTCGGCTTAAAACAATTCATTCTCTTTTGAACGAACATCTTCAAAAGAGATTTCATGTAACACATTTCATTTACTTATTGTCTTTAATTTAACATTACACGTTCTAGGTTTAGTTGATAAATATTCCAATGAAAAAGCAACATTAATCGAAAAATATTCCAATGAAAGAACAACATTAATCGAAAAATATACTAAACAAATCGATTCATATATATTTGAAATTAAATCGTTAAATGCTTCAAGATTAATGTTAAAAAATCAATATAATCTTCGTGGTGCTTTAGAATTTATAAGATCATGTATACAAAGTAGGAATGCAAAACAATTAAATTTTCAAGAACCAGTGGATAAAACATTAACGTTATTAACAAAAGATTTAACTTTTATCAATGAATTAACATTATCGGTGAACAGAAAAAAGAACAGTTTACGTTTACAAGATGTAGAAAAGTGTTTAGCAAGTCTCTATCATAGGTTATCTCAACTTTGGTCGAAACTAAAAATGTCGAAAGAAAAAATAGCGAGAAGAATAATGTTCGGGAAAAAATGATACAAATGTCGAAAGGTAAAAACATCGCAAGGTAAAAATGTCGAAGAATAAAAACGTCGAAAGATAAAAATGTCGATAGATAGTTTAGCATGGTTTTTTTAATTGAG
>CAJNOQ010005721.1:0-14773 GCA_905250885.1 Didymodactylos carnosus | reverse complement strand
TCGTGTTAGCTAGCTATATCGCCCGATAGTAAATAACCCAATTCGAATTGCTAGCTAGGTATATCGGGTAGTATATTGAGTTAGCTAGCTAGATCGCCCGATAGTCGATATTTTTTTTCTCCTTGGGTAATTGTTTGTCTCCCTTTTAACATGATTCACTATACGAGAGTGTTATAATCAAAAGCAAAGCAAAATATCATTTTCATAAATTTTCTTCGGAGTAAAATTTCATTTTAAGTATGAACAACAAATTGAATATTGGGACAATCTACTTTGCAGAACAAAAATAAATCGATTTTGGATCATCGACAGCTCGTCTCCTGTATTAAAACGAATTAAAGAGATTAATAACAAAAGCTCAGCTAAAAATATTGAAACATACGACTTTTCAACATTATATACAAGTATACCGCACGACGTGCTAATTGAAAGTATGAAATGGATAGCTAAGAAAAGTACCTTGTTAAGTAACATAGTGATACTAACCAATGAATGATTCGCTACCTTCCAAAGTAACATGAATATTCAAAACAACAATAACCACAAATATTATACAATAATTAGTAGAGAAACCTTCGGTCAAACGATTAAATTTCTAGTCGAGAATAGTTATTTCACTCTAGGTAAGATTATTGTTAAACAAACCATTGGAATACCAATGGCCACAGATCCCTGGCCCCTTTTAGCAAATTTGTTCTTGCACAAGTCAGAATTTGAATTTTTGGATAAAAATACAACAAGTTCAAAGTTCAACACGTACAAGGTTGGCTGTTTTCACTTAATATTAGAATTTACTTTACTTAATATAGAACAATACTGGAATATTGTTCATAAACAGCATAAATTATAAGTAATCGACTATCGTTTAGATACATCTGCCAGTTGTGTGACCCCTGAAGGCTCTCTGAAGATCTCGCGAATATACCCACTGGATGCACCATAGTTGATTACCTATGAATCTACTTTTTCTGCGCATAATCTTTCGCGCTTTATAGCAAACTACAAATTGGATTAAAATTCGAAGGAACAAGGTCTCTTGGTTGGTCTAAATAAAAAAGACAGAGCAACTTTTTTTAAATTTCTCATCGTAACTTTGGACTACTACAATAGTAATATATGAAGCTAAATTTTGAAAGAAATTCATGTTGTATATCAAAAGTTATAAGTAGTCCCAGTGAGAAGTGTAAACGAGTCATGTCGTGATTGGTTCAAAAGATTCCGGGCAGGCGACTTGTCATTGAAAGATCAACCGAGGTCTGAACGTCCTCTCGAATCCGATATTGAACGATTAAAAGCATTGATACAAGACAATCCACGGCTAACCACACGTGACTTGTCAGCAATGGTAGGCTGCAACCAATCCATGATCGATCGTCATCTGCATCAAATGCGAAAAGTCAATAAGCTTGGTACATGGGTTCCACATCAACTCTCACCAGACAACATGCAACAGAGAATCACCATCTGCAACTTTTTGTTGTCCAAGCGCGACCGATACAGGTTTCTTCAGCAAATCGTCACTGGTGATGAAAAGTGGGTACTCTACCTTAATCACACACGCAAGCGCCAGTGGCTCAATCCTGAAGATATGCCAGAGCCAGAGCCGAAAAACGACTTGCACCCAAAAAACGTGATGCTATCAATTTGGTAGGATTTTCAAGATGTTATCTACTATGATCTCCTTCCTCCTAACACCACAGTAGACTGTAAGCTTTACTGCACACAACTCGAAAATTTGAAGGTGGCACTTCAAGCCAAGCGTCCAGAACGACGAAAAGTTCGGCTGCTTCACGACAACGCTAGACATCATGTATCAAAAGTCACCCGTCAAAAGCTGGAAGAAGTGGGCTAGGAACTCCTATCCCATCCATCGTATTCATCAGACTTAGCACCCTCCGATTATCACTTATTCCGCTCGCTTCACAATCATCTGCTCCAGAAACACTTCGACGATGAAGCGCACTTAAAGTCGGACCTAGAACGTTTCTTGCAGTCTTTGTCCAAGAAATTCTTTGAAGATAGCATTCTTGATTTGCCTAAGAGATGGGAGTATGTCGTAGATAACAATGGTATATATGTTGTTGATTGATGTTATTTTGTTTCAATAAAGTTATGAAACATTAAAAAGAAAAAAATCGGCGGATACTTTTGCATCTCGAAAAACGAATTTGAGCGATTTTGGAGTTTTTTCTATTTTTCGACATGAAAACAACTTTTTTAAAAAATATATTTTCTTAATCAGTTCAACGAGCTCTATCGAACGATGTAGAAATTCAAAAAATATTTTGCTCAATTTCTGCATTACGCGCACCTTAGGCAAAATAAATCATGCTCTCTCGCATCGAGACCACAACGAGGGCAGCTAAGATATACATATCCGTGATCAGCGTAAAATTCTCTACAAGATGGGCTAGGACTCGTCTCTTTTCTCAGATATGTTCCCTCGTCAGAATCTTAGTCACGAATGTATATATTACGTCTTGTATTCCAACATAAAAGATAAATGATGGCAAATTTTTTATTTTTACCTCATTCACCTTATTCGCTGATCATTTTTGATGCAAGAGAGTATAGCCACTTTAGTTATTAAAAATGAATAAGTATATTAAACATTGGTCAACATTTTATAGTACATGTAGAAGCAGCCGTAAGAACTTATACACTTCTGACTTCTTTAAACACATGCTCGACAGTTAGCGTTATTTGTAACTGGTCGTTATCGTTACTTGTAACGGTAACCACTTGCCCGTTACCGTTACCACGACCTGTAACTGATCAGCCGTTACAGTTATTGTAACAGTAATGGTAACTGTCACAGCCCTAGTAATATATCTTGTACGTCAATCGGATTAGTTACTGATCAATCGGCCCATCCGGTAACAACTCTGGTCTAGCCCACATCCAATTTTATTTTTAATATTGCTTTATGTGTATGATCATCTGAATAAACACGTATACCAGTACTGACCAATCCGTTGCGTTGAATAGAGGAACTGTTGTTCTAATCATAGATGATTCGTTCAATAATAATTTACAATGCGACTGTTCGCCTGGAGGTTTTCAACTACACACGTCATCCTATGTTTATCAAACCGGCAAAAGACCGCCAACTAACCGCGGTTTATTAACGGTTTATTTTCTTGAGCAAGCCATAGGGTACAAATGCTCCTCTGAACATTTTTTTATTTTCTTCTGCTTTTTCATTTTTCTTTTGAGTGTTGAACTTTAATGTGTTTCATATCAGTAACAAACTGTCGGTTAGCCACCGGTAAAATTTTGTACTAAACAGTATCTATCCACTTGCCCGTATCCTTAGACAAAGTCCGAAATTCACATTTCTTAAATACATATGGTGACCACAAAACAAAACGATGACTGAAAAAGAAACGGTAATCATCGGTTCTCCGAAATAACGCGATCAAGTGATGATTAATTTTCCAAACTACGATATCAAAAGTACAGGCGGTTAATCGTGACTAATTGACAGTTTATAGCGAATCGCGATCAGTTGGAGGTTATTTAAGGAACCATGGTTAGCCGACAGTTTTCGATAAAAATAGACGACATGGGATGTGTACGTAAACGAAACATTGACTAATCTCAGAATTAATACCTTTCCTTGTCAAGTTTATCTTTCCAATCAATAAAAGTTATATGATGTACATTTGATTACACAAGAAAAAGATCAAATATGATCAAACAAAGTGTGATTCTAATTGGTTGTAGAAAATAATAAACTGTAAAAACCCTTGGAATGTTTCACTGACACGAAGAACGTTTCCTTAGGATTTTTCACAAAAAATCATTATAAAGTTTTATGCATGTTTCTCTGACAATCGCTCGAGCACAACTCCTAATCTATTTTTATTATCATATGCTTCCATTTCTTCAATATGAGCAGCAGCAAGTTCACATAGGGTATCTATTGTGTTGGCTTCAATATTATCTAACCCAATCGGATTCTCTAACCAAACTTGCCAGCGTTGATAATTATTTCCGAGCTCGGTACTTAAATGAAACTCACTGTCTTCTTGAGGACCGTCTAGAAAACGTTTTATAACTTCTTTCAAATTTATCCACCAGAAAACGTTACTGCGAATCACATCCTTTTTCAACGGATACGGTACGTAGTCTCCAGTACCAAGAGATAACATAAAAATATTCTCTTTACCATAATTCTTAGCTTCCTGATAAGCGATCTTTGCCGGATTATTAGCCTGAATTCCTCCATCAAGATACTTAGCTTTCATTTCATAGGGTTTAAAATAAAAAGGAGCGGCTGTGGTACACATGAGAACATTTTGTAACTTATAATCTTTTGAACGATCTAAAAGGCCTTGCCGTTTAGTAAATCTTACTGTACAGTTTTGGTCTTCTCTCACCGCTGGTATTACCACGTCAGTCAAAGTTTGTGAAAGTCGAAAATCACGAAAGTAGCTCTTAAACAGCCGCTGACGACCGCTATCATCGTATCGTGGCGCATTCAAATTCCAATAAGAGGATCGCGTAAATACAGATTCCCGTTCGTCTTTATACAATTTAACGATATCAGAAGCCTTATAAAGCTCGCTTGGATGGTCAGGATGTGGTACCGATAGTCCAGCTGCGATAATAGCACCAGTCGATGTGCCTGCCATCATATGAAATAAATCGGCACAAGGTCGTTTTGTCTTTCGCTCAATCTCAGCTAGCCACAAAGCGGGTATTAGTCCACGCATTCCTCCACCATCAATAGAAAGAATGTTATAGGTGTCTGATGAATTCTCATGTCGATCTGCTCTGCTCGTTGTATATTCTTGTTCTTGCTTTTGTCTTCTACTTGGAATTTTATTTATTACACGCAACTCTGCTAAAGCTTCTTCAAGACCACTGTCGAGAGCTTTTTGAACATCTCCTTTAGTACACAAGCAGATACTTTGTCTAGCTGAAGCTTCTTCGAAATCACCCTCAGCAGCTTTTCGAATGTTTTCTTTAGCATCTTGATGTGAGCGCGTATTCCGTTTTACTAGGTCAAGTAAACGAACTTTTTCAGCACAATTCTTAGTTTCTTTTAAAACGTTCTTTGCTGCTCTGTATCTGCCAAGCTCTAAGAGATACTTAACAAAGTTTAATATCGCTGCCTGATCATCTCGAAAGATGTTTAGAGCTTTAAATTGACTATTAAGAGCTTTCTGAACGTTTTTTCTAGCATCTCGATGTGAGCGCATATTCCGTTTGGCTAGTCCAAGTAAATAGAATCTTTCAGCACAATCCAAAGCTTTTTCTAAAACTTTTACTGCTGCTATGTATCTGCCAAAATTCAAGAGACATCTCGCAGAGCCCAACATGGCTATCTGATCGTTTGAAGAGAGTTTGAGAACTTCTTTGTAACAGTCAGATGCATTATGCCATTCAGGCAAAGCATTTAAAAGATGGGATTTGTTCAACGTTAATGCTTGAGTGCGGTGAATGTTTGCTATTTCCTTTAGAAGAGCAACGCGTTGTTCAACATCATTATCTTTAAGTAGTTCTAACTGTCTGTGAAGATAGTTTATCAATGGTTCACATAAAATGGATATGGATGACTTATCACCTACTTTTGTTGTTATATAATGAAGACGAGCTGCAAACATCTTTCGATCTTTCATAAAATTTTTAGCTGTTTCACTGTGGAGAAGTACAAGACCATTTCTCCTATTATTTTTCACATTATTGAAATTACACCAGTTAGCAGGTATTGACAAATAAGTCGAAGATGGCACATTTTTCATTGATTCTCCATTATCTGTTAGTATATCCTTCATCGTATCCGCAGCGAATTGTAACGCATATGGTTCAGAACAAATGCGTTCTTCTCTATCAACCGTGAATAAAATATTTTTACTATTTGTTGTTACAACCATATCCAAAACTTGTTGAAACATTGGACTACCACTCATGTACGCTTCCCTAACTTGATCAGAAATGAGGGTCTGATCTAGTCGAATAGTCGATTCGCGCAGTATGTGATTCAAACTAACAAAAGGTTCATCTATTTCTCTGTTAAACAACGACAAATTCTGGCTTAAATTTCGCAAAAAAGACGGATATGATAACAAGTCATCAAAAAAACCAAAAGCAAACAGTAGATCATCTAACGCTTGCACGTGTATATCCCCGAAAATTAAAAACTGAGGAGATTTCTTCAGAGCGACAATAGTGTCATAGCTCGCCTGCATACCACCTACACCAGAAGTAATCATTTTTATTAAAGCGTAATTTATCCGCGCTTTCTTACAACATTCTTCCAGAAGATCTGAAGAAGGTTTACTTCTCGCACCACCTAATTCATCCGCTTGTATTTTAAAACAATTATTTTCAAAGATCTTATGAAAGAAATGTTCAGCCAGTTGAACATGAAATGATTTCTCTGAAGTAAAATATTCTCGTAATAGAACTTCTCCAATAAAAAGCAAATAATTAGCTGCTTGACTCTGGCTAAATCCATCTTTCAGATGATTATTAACAATAACTTCAAAAACACTAGTAACCGACTCGTCTCGTATTTTAGCGCTTTTCAAAATATCTGAGTACCTTTGCGCATAATACTTGTCTATCTCTTCACTTATCCTTGAATGTGATTCGGTCTCAGATACACCTTTAATAAACTGTTTTATTATAGCGTTTACTCCTATTCCAAGTTCGTAGACACTGCTTTGTAGTTGGACAAATTTAAAACGAAAGATTTCGTCATGTTTATTCCTTAGCGTCATATTTTCTTCGTTTTCAGTAATATCCTGTCTTGCATCTTCTGGTTGAGTACCGTGCAGAGCAATAATACGTTCTGTCTTACATTGCTCTTTAATTATATCCTTTACTTTATCACAAACGTTTTCGCTCGTCACCTGTTTCGGAAATTTTTTTCGTAACTGAGATTTTAGTTGTTCTGGCATTTCATGTTCGCCGCCTGAATTCGAAAAGTTTGTTAGTAAAAGATAAAAGGCAGATAAAGAATATAATTCAGCTTCTGTTCTATAATCATCAGCCAAAGACAGCGCAATAGCCATGGATTCCACTAACTCAACTCGTTCGAGTGCATTTCCCGTTCTACCCAAAAGCCTTGTTGCTGCTCGATATTGTTCATATGCACCCAGTGCAAAGAATATTTTGCGTGATTTCAACTCTTTCTTATCGAAGTTCTCAACATACTTATTCTCTTCGATGCTGTAGTTATATACATCAGCTATTTTTCTCAATCTATCTCCCTCTTTTCGATACAAATCATAGTAGCTAGAACTATCAGCTCGTTCTTTTAACAAGTTCATCAATTTTTCTTTTTGTTCCGAAACACATCTTAGCACATTTTTAAAAAGATCATTATGGTGCTGTATGGTGCTAAATTTTAATCTGTTAGAGTTAAAAATAGACATCCATTCATCGTATCGAAATTCAATACGTTCTTTAGTCAATGAAACATTTTCAAAAAAAACCTTTTTGTTTGTTTTTACTAAAAGTTCTGCAAAACTCACTAGTTGTCTGAATTGACTCTCATCAATAAGACAATCTAAGTTGGCAATAGAGTTGCGTCGTACACCATTTTCTACAACCATTTTTTCGTGAATCATAATATTTTTCAATACACTTAATACTGTTCGTACTCTATCACAAATATTGGTCATTTTCCAGTACTCACTTAACGATCTTACATTTGATTTGAAAACTTGCTTGATCAATAGAGTTAATTCATCGAAATCTCCGAAAATAACCGGTCTTACTTGCTGATTTAACCAGTCGGTTTTCGATTTTGGTGGTTCTTGCCTAAATAAATTACGTTCAAATTCTCTTAACCATTCGTCAATTTTGTGATGGTCAAATGCTGTCGTTGTCAAGTTATCCAATGGCTTTTCTTTATGATCATATTCATCATATCTCTTCCCGAGAGTCTTTTGTGTGTTTGCTTCTTCTATTTGTCCAATCGATAACAGATAATCAGCTTTTTTCTTATGATATACAGAACGGTAATGATCATGCAGTCGTTTCTCGTCAGCTTCGAATTTTTCATCAGAAATCTCTTTTTTCACATTCGTAAATAACTGTTCAAGTTCATCGATATCACTACGATCATCAACTGCATTATCAATCTCTTGAAATATTCTCTTAATATTCTCCACCGTCATTCCAAACAGTTATTGACAGTCTGAAATTAATAATGATCCTTGAAAGTTTTTTTCAAAACATTAGAGTCAAAACTTATCCACAGCGCGCACTTAAAGGCCAATTCGTGCAAAGAAAGATGCTATAGAGTGCAATAGTTTTGATTTTTGTTGGTAGAAATAAGGACTAAGTCACGGAGAAGTGAAAGTTTATATACTAGAAAAAATGTCAAACATTTTAATAACTTGCACTCTATTCATTATTGTAGCTAACCGACATCAAAAGAGTAGCGCGAATCTTCAGCTTTCTCGAGTCTTCTCTGAATTGTCTCAGGAAGTTGAAAAAGACTTTGCTTAATAATAATGTCTGGAAAGCGCTTAAATACATCAAAATGACTGAGCTGAACATCACTACATTTTTCGAATCTCATAAAAAAAAACATCTTTAAACGCAAAATTCTTTAGAACTAGTAAATGTAGGCAGATTTTGGAAACAACCTCTCGAGTTTTCAGCCTCTCTCCAGCGATACAACCTCTTTTATCTTCCATTTTCGTATGAAGTCTACATATTGGTTGATGTGTCTCTGGAGAGAGAGAGAAAATGAATATATCCAAAAGAAAAGAAAAAGGAAAATAGGCGCTTAAGAATAACAAAAAGTTGTACGTAGTCATACTACATTATTAAATCTGCTGTAGGCAGCAAGTTACGTTATATGTAACAGAATTTAACGATTTTGATTTTTATATATTGTTTTTGCATTTATTATAAGACGACCTCAGTAAAAGAGGTTGAAACGTTTTCTTTTAAATAAATATACGGAATCTATATATTTCGTATCGACCAATTCTAACTTTTAACATGAATTTAGAAAAAAAGTTTTTTCCTGATTAGGAAGTCCTACGAGTTGTGGATAGCGCTAGCTATGTCAGGAATTGGCGTTGCCTAGTCGAAATAGCATCTCATTTTCGTATAGAAAACGCATTTTTCTTTGTTGTGGACGTGTGCTACTAACAATATAAATATTTATGTCAAACTCTATTCAAGACGTCCATCATTAGACGAAGAAATTTATGTTTTATTAATCTTTCATCAAGATGCGTTACGGGTTCGAGCGTCCTGGTTTTGAAAGATCTGATCAATTATCGTCACTAGAAACTTTTGACTTCTTATAAGGCCTGACGACAACAAGTACTGACTAGTACTATCGATTCCAAAATATAATGCACTCAGTTGTCCATCATTTATATATATTGTTTTGCTCTTCCAGAAAGTTCGATCCAGGTTTGAAATGGACAGAAATACAATGAATGAACAATGGCCAGCATTGAGAGAAGTATGTTTACAAAAACATTGTAATATAAAAGGAAAAATTTACAATAATATAAATGCACATCTTCAACGAGCGAGCTATAATGAGACTTGACTATGTCATGCTCTCGAAGAAAAGTCCGAATAAAACGTGATGTGACCAGGACAAGAATTACAAAATGCGGGCGAGATTATGCACGATTTTCTTGTAGCAAGCGCAGACTTCCCAGATGGTCCGCAGTTTAGAGTTTTTTCCGCAATTCGTCCGAATTTTAAACATTCTCTGCTTTTGCTGCTTTTTCCCTGTTCATATAAGATTTAAAGATTTTTTCTGTAAAATCAACATCATCTGCAAACATGCACAAATTAGTTTCGTTTATATTTTCGATTTCGTGCAGTACGAAAGTGCGTTTTCTGCCATGAAACATTTATTTAACGTATGTCAACAGAAATGATTGCAGCTGAGTTAAAAATTTGCTTAAACTCATCGTTATCACGCACTGAAATTTATAATTATTTCTTATCAACGCCGGATCGGCTTAAACTTATTTCTAATCAAAAATATACCGTCAAAAAAGAACGTGTCAACTAAAGTCGGGGCTGACATTTCTGTTTGTTGTTCTCTTGTGTTTTATTGAATAAAACCACAAACTGCTAGAGAAAACATTTTTCTGACTCTCTGTATGTAAAAACGGATGAAGTTAGACCATGAACATGCGTTTCGGCTTTTTTCCGTATTTTGGGACTTTTATTCTACATTTCTGACCTGAGCATCCAGGAACTCTGAGCCAGCGCCTGAGATAAGCGCGTATGTTTTTGTTGGCGTCGTTTCGAATTTTTTGAATAAAGCTACTCATCTCAAAAGTCTGCAGTTGACAATCTAGGATGGAAACAGTGTAGAACATGGTTTAGGCTTGACTTTTTACATTTAAAATAATTTTCGATAGTTTTTGTTTCGAAAGGAAAATTTTTCACGGTTGAAGCTTTTTTGCAAACAGCTGTACTTTACTCGCACATCAAAGTTTATAAATTTCTTTTAAATATATTAATCTTTTAAAGTTTTTGTCAATAAAAAAAGTCGTCTTGAGACGAGATATAATTTAATGCAATAAACAAGAAGAGCACTTTTCATAATAAATAGTCATATCTACAGACATATTTAGCAGTGTGTTTTTTATAATATTTATTGAATCAAAAGAAAATGTATGTATTGTGTGTTCATAGGAGAGATAAGAAGTTTTCTTTTGATTCAATAAATATTATAAAAAAACACACTGCTAAATATGTCTGTAGATATGACTATTTATTATGAAAAGTGCTCTTCTTGTTTATTGCATTAAATTATATCTCGTCTCAAGACGGCCTTTTTATTGACAAAAACTTTAAAAGATTAATATATTTAAAAGAAATTTATAAACTTTGATGTGCGAGTAAAGTACAGCTGTTTGCAAAAAAGCTTACATTGGTGGGTATTACATCTGTGAATATTTTTTTATGTATGCATCCACCTGAGTTGATTTACATCGTGTTTGATGACCTGTAAACAGTGCTATAGCACCATACTTTGATATTTTATTCGTTCACTGTTAGTAGAAATAACAGAAAAATATCTTTTTTGCATTTTTGACAACATCAACTTTAACTTTTTCGATCAAAAAATGTTCAAGCAAATTCGTTTGTTTTGTTTTGTTGATATTATGATAGATGGCCCACAAAAGAATCTTTGCTTCACGATGAATAACACGAGCTGATCTTATGTCTTTGCTCCAATAATGTAATATTAATATATAATGGTTTTTTTCAATGACAAGGCAGTAACATAATTAAAAAATATATATATCTAAAACAAAAACAACCGCTCTTTTATGCAGTCATTTCATAGTTTATCTATCGAAGTTTCATTACCGAACAAACGAAGTTTATAATTGTCTTAAATAATGAGAGAGCACCAAAAAGAACATTTTAATTTTGCGCAAGTCTTTTTACAAACACCTGTACTCAAAAAACATTGTAAAAACATTTGTAAGCGGGGAATATTCCACGGGACCCGAGGTCGTCAAAGTATGAATTTCATCACATATACCAAACACTTCGTTGCATGAGGCGAATTTTCATCACAGTAGTGGTGAACTTACGTCACGTTCATCGTAGCCGCGAAATAGACCATTACTAGATAAGTAAAGTTTCGTCTCATATAAATAACATTATGCGATGGGGATAGAAACGATTCTGTCGTATATCTACAACGGTATTTATCAGCGACGAAAGTTCCGGCACCTTGTGCTTTATTTTCACGTTATGGTATGTAACGAAAGTTCAGCTGGAATCGTTAAAAAACATGGCATTTCCATCACATCCAATGGACGTTACGTGTATGTTCGTCACAGCCACAAAAAACGCACCAAAACCAATGGTAATTTAATACTTCTTAACCTTATTTTTTCTCCGAAAAACGTGCTTTTGTCACGTGTGACAAATCCCCCCCTCTCTTCCGTGTGATAATGATAAAGTTGCGTTGTGACGAAAATGCCTTTTATCATTACAAACAGAATAAATTAGAAGAAAAAAAGAGAATAGTCTGAAAAAGTATATAAGCTGAGTTATTTAGACAGAGAAATTAATAGTTTCATCATTTTACAAGAATAAAAAAATGATAATGTTAACGTTTTTAAACATCATCCTTGCGTTACTAATCTCTTGTAATTCTACATCACGTATGTATAAATAAACCCTCTTCTAAATAATTCTCTGAAGTAACGTTAACCACTACTCTCTTCTTTGAATTTTTCAGAGTCGTCATAATCCTCTGAAACCGGCATGCTCCTCACAGCGCACTTTTTTCCATACTTTCAGTGAGATATGTCGCCCTCAGAACCGCTCTTGGTTCGTTCTCTACAGAATATCTTTCTAAGTCTTTTATATCATCTATCTCATGAAAACATATATAACGAAGTTTTATACAAAATTCTTAGTACATTTAAAGGTTAGTGTGTAGTTGATCACTGATTTCAGTCAATATTATGTATAAAAGCTCAAACGTCAGGACTCAACTCTCGCATCCATCACAATACAACATCAACAAATTTAATGTTCGTATCTCACCATGTTTGATTGCGTACTCTTCTCCTCGTGTTTCATTGCATTCACTTTTTACCGTATTTATTTGCCTTCAATACCGAGGCAACTTTCTTTTTTTTCTTACTTTTTTGTTGTAAAGTCAATACTGATTTTATTTACTGCTACAAAAAGGCATCATGGCATTGGAAGATCAATGCAATAACTTGTGCGCTACCATCTCTGATGCTCTGCAAATAATTTCCACTTTACAAAAGGACGATTCAGATGAGTCATCTCTTATACAGTTAGCTGCTTTTCAACACGTTAATGACACTCTGCTTCGATATTTTCAAACTAGCAATTTATGTAGTGACGACGTTCGTTTGCCATTGAAGCGTCTTGATGCATCTGCTGAATATAGAGTTGTATGGCTACATGATGGTGTGAAGCTGGATAATCATATTAAAGAGGATGTATTAGAAAAATTACATTGCGTCTTCAACTATGTAGTAACATTCGAGAGTGTGGAAGAATGTATTCATTTTCTACAACAACTTGATACTTGTAAAACTCGATTGTTTCTTGTTACAAGTTGTTACTATGAGGGCATGGTATGTAAACTCAATTTCATTATGTTTGGTGATTTAAATGAGTAGAAATATGTGACTATTGTTAGCGTATGATGATAATAGAAACTTTCTAACATCAATTATAGGATCAGTATATTGAAAAGTTATAACGACAGGGTGTAGGATCGGTCTTTCAAGATTTCTCGTTCGACAATAATAAGAACCGAAGTTCCTTGAACTTGACAACTGTATAGTGCCAAATATTGAAAATCTGTTAACTGGACTGCCAAGAATATTCGTAAAATTACCGAGATAATATTGTCGATGGGGACATAAATTAAATCTCGACCTTATTTTCTTTGGAATGAATTATATATACCATTGTCTAAAACTCTTTCGAGTGACCGTCTCTTTGAGCACTCTAAAAAATTTTCCTATCCTGGAAAAACCGACCCAAAAGGGTTTTCGAATGTCTTTTTTCGAAAAACGACTCGGGAATCGTCTGGAGGTTTTTGAAGAGAAAAAAATGGGTTTCCGAGTGCTCGGAAACTCCTAAAGAGCTTCTGATAGTAACAAAACCAGAAGACCGAAAAGAGTTTCCGGATCTCGAAAACGGATTTTTTGGTCGAAAATTCTTTTCGGTTTTCGATTTTCTTACTATCAGAAACCTTTAGGAGTTTCCGAGCACTCGGAAACCCATTTTTTCTTTCGAAAACCTTCAAAGGGTTTCTGAGTTCGTTTCCGAAAAAAATTTGGGTTTTCGAGTGTTCGGAAGCTCTTTTGGATCGGTTTCCCAGAACCCAGAAACTTTTTAGAGTGAGGACAACTAAGATTTATAAGATACTACTATAGATGTCTACATATACCAAAAAACATAGTCAAGTATATCGTCAGATCGACTGAGGCGTTGCATGGTGACCTTACTTACTAATATTTTTCGCAGGAAATCTTACAGAATGTATCTCAATGACAGTTTTTGTTTTGATCGAACTATTATTCAGATACGCGTCGTTTTTCGATCTGATCTGACTCAAACAAAAGTTTCATGAATCAAAACACAAAAATGGGCAAAAAGTTCTGTTCGCACGTGATTGTTACTAGACGTTGTAAACAGGTCGGGAGAAATAATACTGAGGTTTTCAGTTAACACGCTACTGCGTATTTTTAATAGCTACCTGATAACTTTAAATGTTGAGCTAGTTGGAGTTTTTATAAACGATAGCTTCTTTTTCCAAGCTATCCTTCAGAAATTAGCTGTAAAAGGAATTTCACTTTAAACTAGCATAACAATTACAAACAAAAACGTACACTATTTATAGTTCATAAAATGCACGGTGGGGCAAAGGAGGGGGCCGCGTAAGGTCGGGAATCAGCCCACTCTCTTTTATAATAAATAAATTAAAATAAGACGTATCCCGGCTGTCTGAAATGCTTTGTCACCGTAATGTTTTGCTAATTTTAACGCCCGTTGTAACCGTTCGTAAATCGACTGCAGCTACGTGAAAAAGCATTGCAGACATTCGGGAGACGTCTTATTGTGTTCAGAATTCTATGCTCTATCAGGCTATACGGTTTGAAAAATTTTCTGACCAAAAACCACGGACTTGGTTTTCCATCGGTCAGGTTTTCCAGAAACCCTATTATCAACTGTTCTCATGAAACGTCGATATGCACCTCATTTGATAGAAAAATCTTCGGCCTATTCAAAACAGTATTCAGATTGACTT
>CAJNOQ010005720.1:0-14778 GCA_905250885.1 Didymodactylos carnosus | reverse complement strand
TGGATGTGGTAGCAGGTGTTATTAGAGGTTTGTTTCGTGCGTGAGTCTGTGTATACTCAACTCGTAAGAACTGTAGAGTATCTATATCATAGTGATCTGTGTTCCCACGCTTGAAAATGTATGTGTTCTTGAGATCACATTCTATCAAATCCTGTGCCTAAGACGCAAGAGATAAGTAGATCACATGACTTCAGATTTGTAGAAGACAGCTGAAACTTGTCACTTATGCAAAGGAAGCAATATCTTTCAGTTTCAAGCTGTTTTTCCTGGTATTTTTAAAATAATCAGACAACGAAACGAGAAGAAATCATATTATATACATATTCGTCCAATCATGTAAATGAACAAACGGTTGGGTTATCAATCCAGTAAACTGTTAATTGTTCCTTCTTAGAGTTTCAGTTATGTTCATCAGTAACGAATGGTTTTTGATCGCTTACACATTATTTTTTTAGATATCCAATTAGTTGTAAACGAACAGTATATAACAAATGATAATGTCAATTGCGAATTTATATGTGACGTGGACTTACGACTAATAATGTGGACATTATAAGTCATTCTAGCATTTGACACAAACTGTTTATCGGACGTATTTCGTTAATATTCACTTTATACCGGTGCAAAAACATAATAATTATTATAATAAGAGGAAGCAATTACGAGCAGTTATTAATATGTTGCTGAAAAAAAGATGATAGTTTTAGTTTGTGTATATGAGAACTCGTTGTTTTTGTTTTGTTGAAGTTATATTTTTGTTAGACAAAAAAATGTTATAGATCGATACAAGGGTATCACTTTATGTGGAAATGTTGTTATTTAAAGCTTACAGTATTTCATATGGCCAGGAGAGGAGTGTGGCAAAGAAGAAATGATGCGTTAAAAATATGGACTTCGTTGAGCTGTGTTATATTATATGTGTTATAACAATATATTATTTCTCATACAGAACTGAAAATTTGGTCACTTACTCAAATCGATTCAAAACACTTCAGAATATACTATTTTAGCTGCTTCACATACTGATAAATTTATACATACAGTAAGAAACTGCAAGGAAAACGTCTTGGATCTAGACTAAACTACAATAACGTTAATTGATGGTTTCGCATCAGATGTTTTAGTAATTAGTCGTGACATATCAGAAGGATCCATATTGGGTTCACTTTGTTTTTAGGATACATCAACGATTTAGAAAAGAATATTGGGTCGATGTCGTAGCTGTTTTTATGCTGATGATGCGGTATCGTTTCACTACTGCCATTACTCCGAAGCTGAGCAAATATTTTAAACAAAGATCTGAGAAAATTTTCGAAGGTGCCTTAGATTTTAGGATGTGATAGACTGAATTGTATTTTGATAAGTATGAAGCGCACCGATCTTCCAGATGCTCTATTACACCAAAGTTTTCTCCTTTATTTATTCAGAATAAACCGATTCGCGAGATTGCTATACATGAACATCTAGGTCTTCTGCTCGTCTATGATTTATCTTAACGTCACATCTAGAACATGTTATTGGAAAAATAAAGTCTATTCACAATTATATGTGCCTCTTCAAATGGAATATGTCTCGTTCTGCCTTTCAGTGGGTTTATAACATTTGCGGAAACTAACGTAAAGAAGTAAAGTAACATCTGAAGCAGATAAAATACAGTGCAGTCTAAGATGTTTTTAACCGATTTTGAGTGAGTGGCGAGAATTTAAGTTTTGCATCAAAACAGTCGTAAATAGATTGTTTCACGCAAAGTAGACTCTCGCTAGATTTCTGAATTTTTTTTCCGACAACAAACATTGCCTTCGGAATGCAGCATGGTTGATAACCTGTCTTCTACTGATCTCTGGTCTTCTGAGAATTCCTCTTCTTGACGACATATTATATCCTATGCTACGCCTAAATCGTATGGGATAAATAGATCGCTTGACTTCTGACTCGTAGAAGATATTTGCGCCTATCTATCCTGGACAAACAAAACAAACATGTTTCTGGCTAAGTTTATGGAGATTCATAGTGTTTTTTCAGATATTTCCTAAAAAATCTCCTTTCCCATTAAAGATTTTTAGAATATTTGCTGTTGGAAAAAGAGACAGTCACGTCTCCATCTCTTACAAACGGTGGTATAGTTATGACAAGCTTTATATTAAGGAACTGATTGATTTAGCTTATTTATGCAATGGTGAAGATCGGAAACCTAAGCAATATTGAAGAAGTATTTAATATTGATCTCTGCAATTGAAACAACTACTCAAGAAGACGTCGGAGGAGACGTTACCTCAAGAGGACTACTCAAGAAGACGTCGCCTGAGCATCAGTTTCAAGTACTGCAAGAAACTACTGCATTCTCAACTCATGAATGTTCTTGAAACTACCATTCACTAAAAAATATAATGCAGAAAACTCTTTTTAGAATAACGTTTGATACACAAACGATAAAGAGATGCGGTATTCACCAGCTTATAGAAAACACCGGGGGAAAACTATTGGTAAAAGAAAAGATCCAAAATCCTGGTGATATACATGTGGTATACCTGACTGATTTTCTGTGGACAACGCTTTCGTTTCTTGAGTTTCCATAGAAACCTATAGTTTCAAAGATGCAGAACATACCCTGACATCTATACTCCACATCCATGCAAGTCCGGGACTTCCATCTGCCACAATTCCAGCGTGGTCGAATTTCTTAGAAGGCACCCCGATCAGGAGACCTTGATGTCTGGTAATCTCGGAAGTAGATTGAGCATAGATTTAATTTACAATCCTTACATAACAACTTGGTAGAAGTCTTGTATAAAATGTTACAGACTTCATAAAATTACTCGGATATCTTTCTTTTTATTTTCATGCTTTTACCTCGATATAGCAGTCAAAGTTCTTCTATCTGTGGAGTATAATCTTTTAATATGTTTCAGTATATTAATCCACTTATTCGATAATTAATAGATGTATTTAACATGTCTGACGAATTTTAGTGTGATCCAGCTGGTTATCTAATAGAATTATGCATCCAATTGCTCATTATTATGATCAAAAAATAGATTGTAAACAGCGTAATTGAATATTTGCGAACGTGTATATCAGAGCTGGAACCGGTCCGGTAAACCGGTATCGGACAGGATCGGACCGATTGAAAAAGTCAACCGGGCCGGTAGAGACCGGTATTTCGTCAATTGAACCTTTTGAAACATCTGCTCTTTTTACCCTGTTTTTCGTCAAAATACTAAAATTTCACGTCTTTTCCAGTCAGTGTAAATAAGACGATGCTCAAGACAGATATTACTTTCATCACTTGTTTTAAGGTTAAATGTTACAGACTCGTTATTGTGAAGGTTCTCTCACATGTGCTCGCATGCTGATTCATTTCTAGAGGAAATTCTTTCTGGAAATCGATTTTCAAAAAACTTCGCCAGTTTTATGCCGATATTTTACAGGTTTTTCATCGGTTTGAGTTATAATTCCAACTAACCCGTTTACCGGTCGGACCAGTCCGGTTACACTTTCAGACCGACCGGACCAGTTTACAGTTTCTTAACCGGTGGTATAAACATTGGATTTTTCAAAAAATGTTTTATTATCAGATTGAATTTTTGAAAAGTATACCGCAATTTCAAACGAAAGAAAGACATACTTAAACAATGAGAAAGAGATTCTTTATTAATAAATTTCAGTTGTCTGACATACTTTGAAGCATATCTGGAAATAAGTAAAAATTAGTCAATGATTCTAATAATTAACAATGTGATACAAGTTTGGCTTGACGCATGAAAGTTTTCATCAATATATAGACGACCGATTGCTTTCAAAGCAGTTCATGTAGGTTAGTTTGTCTTCTTACTTGTTAAAAATCTAATAATACAATGTCAGATGATCGACTAAAATGAGGATTTCTGCTTATTTCTATGATAATAACGATAAGTTGATTAAATTGCATTATAATTCGGTGTATTACCCTACGACTATCTCTTTCTTTGCACTTCTTCAGAAGTGAAGTATCTGATAAAGAAAAGCTAAAATAGATCACGTTCATGGATTCGAAAGATCTAACTAGTACTTGAACAGTTTGTCTTACACACTTTTTTAGTGAACTTTCATACCGGACGGGGGTAAGCATTTTTAATACTTTAATTCAGATAATTCGAACAAATAATGTAGTTTCCTCTGAATCTGTCAGTTACTGTGAGTTATTGTGTCTCGTTAGACCCAAGTATAAAAAGTCAGATTTTCTACCGACAATGTTCTATCCCGAAGTTCACATAGATTTTTATTTTTATTTAGAGATGTGGAACCATATCATGAGCAAAATTTCGTCGATATTAGTTTGAAGATTTGTTATCAAATGAAAAAATACTTGAAACTATTCGCTATCTAATAGAGGTCTTCATAAGATCATTTATTATATAGCAGTGCTCAACAATCTAAGTATTTTGCAAGACAATATTTGATTCACTCTTCAGGTTTTTTTTATCAACTGAATGACATTGAACTATTGTCAGTGTGTTCAAGCTAAATAAACTAAGTATATATTTTTATATTGTAAAATGATCATTAATTTCAAACACCAGACAGTTTCTTTCAACGAATGTGACATGAATAATAAAGATCACACAAAGTTTACGTTTATGTAGCGAAATTTATTTTCATAATCTCAACTCTTTTTCATACATTTGTCACTTCAAAATTTATTTCAAAAATAGATTACCGTACAGCTGAAGTTGATTTATCAAGTTTAGTTGATTAAATTACTTGGAGATTGTCTATGTTTAACGTCGCTGAGACCACAAACGTCTTCCCCGCACAATGTCACATTTTGCTAGTAAGTTGTGGAAAAAAGCTCAGTCGGCATTCATTATTGTTTTTGTGGTAGTCTTCAGCTAAGATGTTATATGAACAGTGATAACTCTCGTTACTTTTCAGCAAGTCATTTATTTCACTGTGTACGTCATGTAATGGATTATTCCTAGTATTTTAAAAAGAGTTTAGAAAAAAATTTGATCATGAGAATTATCTTGCACAAACTGCAGGATAAACAAATTCTACGTGAAAAATCAATTTAAAAATGTGGTTGAAAAATCGTACGTCATGTCAACAATACAAAAAACTATGAACAATGACGATGGCACTTTAATAACATGTCAGAATTATATTCAAAATGACAATGGACAGTGACAGTAAACAGGAAGTTATGTTATGGTAGATTGAAGATGAGTCAATTTTGTGAAAGTATATATGACAATACTTTTTCTTTTCCTGTTTTTCTGTGATACATTTTATCTAATACTCTCATAAATCATTTTTCTAGAATGTTTTTCTCCTATAATTCTATCATAGATTCTCATTAAATATATGTTTTCTTTCTTAACTTTTCTCTCAGTTTTATTAAAGATATAAAAGAAATTTAATTCTTTGAACGATAAAAGTGCGTAGTCTTCTAAAATTAGATGATAAAAATGTTGACATGCTTATTTCTCAAATAAGCATCCTAGTAAATTTAAAGTATATCCAAAAAATATTTAATTTGTTCTGAAGAAACAACAATGTTATTCTTTGAAGTTCAACTATAACGAGTCAGTAAAAAATATTTAACGGCCTGTATATAGATAACGCGATGACACATTCTCATAGTTATGAACAGCAGTAAAAGCAAATGGTGTACACTTTGGTGACTTCTATACGTAGTGTAAAAAGTTTTGAGTTGTAAAGTGATGACCAAAAGTAAAAGTTCTCATTGATGGCCGTTGAAAAGTTATGATTTTCTCTCAATGTAAATGTCAATATTGATGAGAGAATCTAGCAGAGGATTTTTAGGTATAACGCACTCTCTAAAAACAATCCGTAGCTTACAAAACAAATATCGGTTTTGACATTTGCTTCTAGTAGAAATCGATATCCGTATCGGGCAGTCCGGTTTAAACATTTCGCAGAATACGCTTGAATGTTTTTTCTCTGATAAAAAACTTAAACCTCCGTTTCTTTACAAGACAAAAAGACGTTCAAGCGTATTCTGTGAAATGGTTAAACCGGACTGCACGATACGGATATCGCTTTCTATTAGAAGCAAATGCCAAAACCAATATTCGTTTTGTAAGTTACGGATTTCTTTTTAAGAGCAGAACTGTTGAAATATCGAATAGAAATTTTAATCAAATATCTGATAGTTGATCTACAGATCAAAGTTAAAGAAACATGATGACGCCCTTTTTATTCTCAATTATACGATGCAAAGAATAGTTTACTTAAAGGATAAATTCAGTTCATTTGCACATGTACTGTTAATGTGTGAAAAAAAATGTTCATGAATATATTAACGGTATAAATATACAATAGTTGAAAAGAAGAGTCGAGATGATCGAATACTGCGGATATTGAAATCCGAGGTGGATGACTAAACTCATGAAACTATTTTCATTTTATGAAATTATATTATAAGCTTTGAACACCACAAGACATACTATTTTACAAAAATATCGTGAATATTTTGTCAAATAATGTTAACAAACTTTGGTCATGCATGGTATATCGTTATTCGGACAAGCCGGCTAGTTAATTAAAATGACAATGTTTATATTATTATTAAACAACGAATTTAAAATCAGTCAAGCATAAAAACTGTTTATATTTATTTTCTCCTATCTCTTGATTATCGTATAGATTGGAATTTATATCTGTTTCAATCAATTATTGAATTTTCTTTTTTACACAATGACTAATTTATATCACCCCCATTGTGTAGAACAAACTACTTTTGGTTAAGAAAACTTTTTTCAAAATATTCATGAAGTTTTGTTGACGCTTTTCGAAATTGAACATATCGTAGACTGACCATTTTAACTATATTGAACAAAATTGAACATTTATATGTGTACGAGTCATTGCATTTGTATAGAATGAACAATATGAATATTGAAAAGGAGTAGAAAAAAAATACGATATATCAACATATGTAAATTGCATGGTTAATGTTCAGACTATAGATTTTAAATAAATGAATATGCAATTTTGATTGAGTTGGTTACTTTCAAACTATGAGTAAAACGAGTAGTGATGATCAACAGCGACATGCGGTCTATGTCTGTCGACAGCCGTATATTGTTCGTCGTGAACTTGGTCGTGGAAAAACGTCATCAGTATTTAAAGGACTGGATGTTACTGCCAATTATTTTCCAGTTGCCATAAAAGAATTTCATATTAGTCGTCATGATCCGAATGCATGGGAATCTTATGCAAATGAAATACAGTTATTAACTCATTTACAATCGACTAATCGAGTTGTACGATTAAAATCTTATGAATATAAACCAAAATTTGGTCGAGCCTATATTGTTATGGAATTGGGTACTCCGTTACGTCGATATTTGAAAGAAGATGAACCAATTGAAGAACCATATCGCCGTTTATTTTGGACAAAAATGATTGATGCATTGGCATCATTGCATGTGACAGGAATTATTCATGGTGATATTAAACCCGATAATTTTCTTCTTGATGCGTTTGGTCAATTGAAAATAATCGATTTTGGTTAGAGTTTAATACAGAAACTAATCATATATAACATATTTTCTGTTTTTTCTAAGGTTTTGCGTTAACAGTTCCTCCCGGTCAATATGGTGTGGTATATCGACAACGTGGTACAAGAAATTATCTATCGGTAAATTCTGTTCTATATTATTTTTCAAGTTAGAAAAAGAAAAGAAATAGAGTAATACTAAACCAAGAACAATTTCATAAGATTTTACAATATCTTGATAACTTTTTTTAAAATTATTTCAGGACAAAATATGATATCTATTTCTAGCCTTTTATTAAAACAGTAATCGTATCCATGATACATATCTGTTTTTCTCATTCATTTTAGCCCGAAGTAGCCGCAACATCAAAGCCATTCTACACTCATAAAGGTAAAATGTTATGATTAGATATAAAAATATATTTTATCATTACTTTTTTAAGTGGATATATGGGCTATGGGATGTATTCTTTATGAAATGACATATGGTTTTTCACCATTTCGAGATATTGAAAAAACTATAGACAAAATAGATGCAATCAAAAATCCATACCATCAAATTCCTGTCTCACCGGATACAGATCCCTGGCTACTTGATCTATTGACTCATCTACTCGATAGAAATCCAATTACAAGATATTCAATTGACGACATTCAAAAACATCCTTATACTACGATAAGAATGTAGGATGAGAGTTACACATCGTTTTACAAATACGTGAAAGCACTTTCTGCTCGTAAATTAAAATTTTAACATTTTATGATCGTTCATCTTTACAAAACATTTATGTTTTCAAATTTATGTATTAAATATTTGTGACTGTTGTCATCAATCGGAAGGACCGTACCTACTTGAAAAAATAAATATCAATCGGTACTCATTATCTTTGAATTTTTCTTTGCATATCTTTGTTCGTTCTATTTAAAAACTTTTGATCAGTTGTTTGCGATCGATTGAACACATTCTTTTAAACAATCTATTTCTATTATTATAGTGTACAATTTTGACGTTATTCAGAATTTTCAATGATTACGTAGAAATGAAGGAATATTTATGTTTCATATATTTTTTTTGTCCTGTGTTATGACTTATGACAAAACATTTCCAGACGACTTCTCAAACGATTTTACATTAAAATACAGTTATTTTATCAATTCGAAGATACTGATTACAAATATGATATTCATTGCGAAATATTTAGAAGATTCCTGGAAATTGATCTTTGAAAAACCAACAAAAAATTTAAATATGACAGTTTTTTAAGATTCTTTTGAAGTATACGTCAAAATACTTTAAATTAATGATAAGATTATTTTTGGTTAGTATTTCGCAACGAATATTATATTTGTGATCGGCATCTCCGAATGGATAAAAAAATAACTGAAATTTTTTAATCGGAAGGATCAATATATGAACCTTACATGGTAAATAGAAGAGAGTCAGGACTGCAATGTGATAATTCATTATCATATGCCCCTGGGTAATGTGCTAATTTGGATCTATAGACTAATATTAAAAAATTAATTAAACATTTTTGCACCTTATTTAAACATTAGTCCGTTCAATACTTATCCTTTATTTTAAAATAATTAAACATTTTTCTATCTTACAACAAGAAAGATATTTATTAGTTCAGATAGAAAAATATTAAATTGATTTTTAATATTCGTCATTTAATATTTTTCTTTTTAACATTTTTCCGTATAACCGCTAGTTTCTTATGCTCATGAAATACATTGCATTTTACTATTCAAGAAATGATATATCTCAACAAGGAAGTAGTTGAGGGTTTGAGAATTTCTAAAAAAGATCAACATTAGTTGTAATCAGTCAAAAGTTTAAACCGTAGTAGTGTCATAACCAAGGGGGAGATAGCGGACTCCTGGACTCCTGGACTTCGGGAGTCCAGGAGTCCATAGGAGTCCAGGAGTTCGCTATTTCTCCCTTGGTCATAACATACATACGAATTTGCTCAAGAAGGTTTGTACAAATAACTCCATCATATAGAGCAAAATATTTCTGAACAAAATGAGACGTCTTTGAGCACTCTAAGACATTTTTTCATGAAACAGTATTCGGTTTACGAAAGATTCCATACTATCATAATTAGCAAAATTAACGGAAAAACGCGAAAGCTATCAGAGGTGGGATCGGTTCGTATATTTTTATAACCGAAGCGAAATAAACCGAAACACTTCCAAACCGAACCGAATCGAACCGAACCGACCTGATTTCTTAAAACTTTTAAACCGAACCGATCCCACCTCTGAAAGATATACTCTCATGGCCTTTCGTAAATTGAATGCTGTTTCATGAACAATATCGTAGAGAGCTTTGAAAATTTCGATGAACCCTCTATATACACAGCACCAGATTGGAAATTCTTTCAGCTGTTCAAATCTTTTTTCGAATATATTCTAGGTATTATGGTTGAAGAGAAAAATTAAAAATAAAGGTGGACGAATAATTTTTCCAGCCACTATATATATTCATTTTTATATATTAACATCTTCATTTGAACGTGTTAAATTATTTTGGTAACAAAAAAGTGATCAATATAAACTTCCCCAGAAGCACTTTCATTAAACACTAATAATATATTTAGAATCAACGCACCGAACTGCGTCGAATGAAACGTCAGTTGTATGTTTTTATGCGTAAAAAGTTGTTCGATTTAATACAATGGTAGATTTGCAGCATTCCCGTAGCAATTTTAACTAGGCACTAGGATTTTTGATTTAGAAGCAGTTTGAAAGCTTGCGATAAAAGTATAGTTCAATAAACGATCATCCAAAAGACCATGGTTTGGCGAGACACATTAAAAGACCACTAGTCTTCTATTCCGGGAGGGAGAGGCACAGTGTACATCCATTATGTACATCAGTGTGCAACGTTTTTCAGATACAAAATTTCAACGTAAACTATTAATAAAACTTTTTCTTAATCTAATACTGCAAGTATACTACATCCTCAAACGTGATTAAAATTCATCATGAATAAAGTTAATTTTGTAGTGTTACCACATCGTTTTCTAATCATGGATGTTTTCCAATCACGAGCAAAAGTTGAATTATTATTAAGAACACAAAATAAACACAGAAATGGGGTTATAATCGCCTCAACTATCTTTCAGTTGGAATCATGAACAGTGTTATCTTAGCGAACGTTATTTACAAAGAAGAGTAATAACAGTGAAGAAAAAATATAGAAAGAAACATGTTCCAAACTGCGATAAATTGCTGTTTTTTTCCCATTGTTGAATTGTTTGACAAAAATCAGAAGAACTGTTTGACAAGGTAAAAAAAAATTTTTTTGAAATCGATGTTCAAAAATTTAAGAATGATTTTACGCATTGCTTTTGTTGCTTATTTTTTCAGGGCCAATTTAATGTTGTTAATGAAGTAATGAAGTAATAAACCACAACAATATCCCAAAGCTGACACAAGAACATTTAGGCAAAAATATCTTCCATTCGCCTCAAGAAATGACAATATAAGATCAAGTTTTAGTCTTGTTTTTATGACAGCGACATTGCTATCCATGGCATCATTAGTTTATTTTATTATATGCACGGCTACCCCGGACACAAAAGGTGTTTTGTGTCCTTCTTTTATAACAAGAAAAGCCGCATTTGAGCCGCAAAATGCAATAATCAGTAAAACTGAGACCCTGGGTGAGCATCAGTTTGTGTCAGAAATGGTATTTCACACCACTTTCATCTTTATAGGAAGTAGTAGTTTTAGAACAGAAGTGAGAAACTTATCACACGCTCGCCATTCTATCCCTCCTTGTTTCGAGAAAGTTTTAGTAAAATTTAGTGCATCAGAAACTTGCATAGGGGTAATAGAGATAGCTAATTCATCACTAACAACAAGTAGTTCATCACTGTACAATAACTAACAGATTGCATGAACCATACAGAATTGTTCTGTAAAGGGCATTTCAGCAGAAATTGTACTCTCAATATTTTCTGTTGAAAGATTTGAGTTAATTCTACCTATTAAAATATGAAAATCTAACTAGCCATTTTATAGTCCTGGAAAAGCTCTATATTGTTCCGTATATTTTCACATTACAAATGATTAAAGGAGATGTCTTTTCCTTTTTGTTTTGCAAAAAATAATTTTTTCCTAAATCATTTTTTCATTCCAATACATCAGACTCTAGTTAAACTCGTACAAAATTAATCCTTAAAAGTCAGAATTAATTTTATTTAAACGAGAAAAAATATATCTAAAGAGACTAAAGGATTTCAATCGAGTCTTAAACAAAATCTATTATACACTAGCAGAAACAGCTCATTTGAAGCATTAAAAAATACACTTGACATAGTTTGATGCTTTGCGCTAAAGTAATATTATAAATTAAATAGTTCTATATTTCTTCATTCAGGTTTTCGCTTCTTCACATCGTAGTGTCACGCTCAATAAATTTTATGTAGAAGACTAAATGGCAAACCAAATCAACTAAAAGCGGTAGAACGAAAGAAAGACATTAAAGGAAGAATTTCTTGTTCCGAAACATTGGCTAGACGTAATCTATTACTTGATGATATCAAAGTAAGAGATTGATTACACTCTTTTGCTGCTTCGAATTACGAACTATTTTTTTCAGCCTTGAATGGTTTTCTACTGATGGTCTAATCACAACGGCTCGCATTATCGTTAGTAGATCAATGGGAACAAAGGACCAAGACTAACATCGAAACTAATGAACGAAACAACATCACGTGGCACAACAACATCATTTTAAAATCATAGATTTTAACTTCAGCTCAGATTGCCGTAATTGCTGGATTATCTGTTGGCCTGTTATTAATTGCTACTGTAATAGCCATAATAATATTTTTACTAAAAAAACGTTTAGCAAAATTAAATGCAAGTAGAATCGGTGAGGGATTTACTGATACAGAAGAAACAGTTGTCATCGATTCAGAGATTGGTACTTCAACAGTGGCTGTCGCAGCAAGTGCTGATTCTGAATTGTGAAGAAATATATGTACGATTTGTTATTGTTTAAAAAGATCTGTATGTGCATGTCGCATCGAAATACCGTCTGTATTTATTTGATATTAATATTTTTACTGGAAATAACATATAAATATCATACTTGAGAGCGTTTGTTTTATGACAATCAGTAGCAAAATTACAATAAATAAATAAATAAAAAATGTGACTTCAGGAACAGAAAAAAAGCATATAAACTTAGCGAGACAATTCTCTCATTTCTTGCCCTTTTATAGAATCTTAACGCCTAATCCGACGGAAACAGTCAGATTTTTACCGGAGTGTCTTCTCAAAGAATAAAATACATATATTTTTTGCTCAGGGCTTAATTCACTTTAAGATAAAAGATCGAATGTAGTTCTCGTTTCGTTTCATAATCCAAGCTATGATGCTCAAATTTTACCGAAAAGAGATGTGTCTTCCGTATCTTCTATTCTCCATAGTTGAAGTCCATAGTTGAAGAACCTCTATTAGGTGAAATCACCCATTTTTGCCTATTTTCGCGTAAAAATTAGAAAATTCATTACTCAGCCACAATCTCTCCAGACTACGTCAGAATATGGAGATATTCTCTGTTTTATCTAAATTATATTATGGAATTGGATGAAAGTTTTAATTTAAGAATCAAAAGAAAATACTTTGCTTTTTGAAACGGTTTTATAGAAATCTTTTGAAGTAAAAGACTATTTTTTATTTGTCTTAAATACACAATCAGATGGAGCAGATAGAATAGAGAATATCTCGGTATTCTGACGTAATTTGGAGAGATTTTGGCTGAGTTATGCGTTTTCTAATTTTACTTGAAAATAGGCAGAAATGGCGGATTTCACCCAATAGTAGTTTTCACTAGGTTTCTGTAATTTTTTCGAAAAACAACCGTTGTCACGAAATTCAGCGTAGTCGGTAACCTATGTTTCCAGTTATTGTCGGGATTTCCCGAGTTGAAAAGAGATAGATCTGTTTCAGGCTAACTGGATCCTCTTCGTAACCGCGAAAGCTACCGACCTCGAACTTGCCCAGATCAGAAGAGGATATTCTGACCTATTTAACCATTTAAGTTGAGTTGACAGTGTAATGGGAATTTTTGAAATGGCAGTTGAATCCAAAAAGATTTGGCAAGTACACCACCTGCAGGTTGTATTTTTAACATCTTTTTGATAAAAGATCGGCATGAAACGAAACGATTAGGTAGACAAATGTCGACAAGAAAGCGTCGATAGATAAAATGTCGACAGGGTAAAATGCCGACGTATAAATTGAATGAATATCACAACGAATTATCAAAGCTTATTGGCACAAAATGAAAATTATACGAATGCGTTGGTACATGTATGACTCTAGCTCTTCGTTCTCACTCAGATGCATTTTTATTTTATTTTTCATTGACATGTATTCGAATTTTACCTAATAAACCATAAATTTAATTTATTCATGTTCCAATTTTATTTTTTCATCATCAGCTTCTTTTCTTTGTATTTCATGATGTCGACCTTTTACATTGTCGACATTTGATTTTCGACATTTTACCATCGACGTTTGACTACTTTCCCAACGAAACAAGAACTGCGTTCGGTCTTTTATTGCAACAATATTATCAATAACATACTAAAAGGGCAAGAAAATTCGAATAAAAATAAACAAAATAAAATTTTGTACTGTATATAGATATCACAAAATCAGAAAAACTTGAAAGCAACTATTCATAAGAAAACTTTCGACTGGCATTCTTTGCAAACGCAACGTTGATGTCTTTTCCAAAAGCGAAAGTATACAGTTAACATATCTTAACTAAAGGACTCATTTCATTTTCGTCCATCAGACAAACTTATTAAATAAAAGTCTGTTTTCTAAAGTACAAAGACTAGTTCTACATCGTAAGAAAAAACATTTAATACTTCCACATTGATATTATTAAATTTCAATAGAAGAACACGGAGTTTCACTAATATATTCTGACCAATAATAATTTTAATTTAAATATATATTGCCAATAATAAATCGTCATCTCTCATACAACTTTTTCAGAATTCATTTCAACTGTTACAAACATCACAAATAACCACCGTCTGTTCGCCCTAATTGGTCAAATACGTGCAGTTCTTCAATTTTCATATACTAGCTGTCGATCAGTAAGCGTTAATTGACATGACGTTAGCTAACCGTCCTTACCACCAATATACATCTAAAATATGTCGAATTAAAACGCGCATTTTAAGTTTACAATGTGATAACGATCAAGAAACTCACACTAACATCTGCTGCCACATCCG
>CAJNOQ010005719.1:0-14779 GCA_905250885.1 Didymodactylos carnosus | reverse complement strand
TTGTACGATCGTATTATACGATCCAGAGGACAAATCAGATACCACGATTCATATATGATTTTCATACGATTTGGTACGATTTTGTCTGATTCAGATACGATCTTAGTACGATTCTTCGACCTGGGTAATGATATTAATTCTTCTCTATAAATTCTTTTTATCGGTTGTGATGATTCTTCAATACGCCGTTTTAAATTCATTTTAAATTCTTCCACTTTACATTTATTTTCATCATCACTGTGATTGTGCGGTTTCTTCATAATTGGTGGACCCATATTGTATAGCACGCCCAGGACACGAACGGTCTTCACATTTTCAATTAAACAGTAGTATTCACAATTTTGTCTTGGGTATAACAAAAAAAATGTCAAGTAATAAAATTTGTTTTTTACGCTTACTTTCAACAATAGATAACATGAAATACAGTGCGAGATACATCAGAGAAATCATTGTTTTAAAGTTGAATACAAGTAGAATAGAGTGATTAATTTCCGTTTCATTTAGAATATTTCGGGATTCTTTTTAATTAATCTGTTTAACAAAATCTTATTAATTAGAATAATTTATATTCTACTTCTAGTTTTATTTTTTGACAAAACAGAAACACTAGAAAAAAAATTTTTTGACGAAACGAGAACTAACCGACTTAAATTAGCTACTATCTTCACTTTTCGTTCTATCAGTTTCTCCTACATCGTGTATAATTTTTTAAATGTATTAGACAATTAAAATCACAGAAGTAACAAGTCCAACAGCTGTACTGATAAACACATTTGGTGGTGAATATAAAGCAGTTAGCAATATGGCAAAACGCTATAAACAATGGGAAGAAACCTACAATGCAACTTTTCATTATGTATCAGGTACATGACGTTTGACAGATAACTCTTTGTAAATATTGTTGTGAAAAAAATCGCTCTTGAAAAAATTCAGTGAACGTAAGGTTATAAAAACCGCCTAACTGGAATAGAAATCTTACACATGGTAGACTTTAATATGATCTTTTTTTTTTGCAGCTAGTCCTGATCAGTTGTACCCATTTTTACGTGAATTTTTTGACCGTGAACAATTTCCATCTGGTTCAGCTCATTTGCGACATTTCACATGGTTCGATACAAATTTTATCAAATTCTTTATGTCTCAATCTTACATACGTCAAAAAACGGAAGTGTTAAAGATGTTTATGGATCAAACACGTTCAAGATATTTTGTATTATTGGGTGATATATTTCAAAAAGATCCAGAAATTTATGCACAAACTTACCAACAATATCCTGAACGAATTGTTAAAATATTTATTCGGAAATATTCAAATGATGACAAAGGACAAAAACGTTTAGAACAAGTATTTGCACAAATTCCACGAGAAAAATGGCAAACATTTGAAAATGGAAATGATTTACCAGAAAGATTTAAAATTGAAAAATAATTCAATATTTTTATTATAAGTAAATAAATGTTAGGTTTTCAGTTCATGACAATCAAGTTCTATGGAGAGAAGACTCCTGTCTATTGTTTCGGATTTTTCTTTAATATTTAACGCTTTTCAAAGTCACTTACTATTAATTAATAATTAAATAATAAAAGTTACTTAAGATACCTTTTTTAAGGCTGGTTTTAAGATAGCTTACGTTGATAATATTTTCATCAATCGATTAAAGCAGTTCGATTCTATAGTCTTTGACTAGTATACATGTAACTTATTAACTCAACAAACTAAGCAATGCAATGTAACCTAAGTCGGTACATTTTATACTAAATGCATCAGAAGTGACCAATATCCACAAACATTGAACGTGTTTTATAATCTCGACATTTTGTCCGACCAGTCTAAAAACACTTGTACAAAAATTGTGATAAAAATTAAAGAACTATTTTAAATTTTTAATTTGAAAGTTAATTTTAGAAGAAGATTGTGTTGAAACTGTTAAAAACTATAAAAAATGGAGTTAGAGTTAACTGAAAACGTTTTAGTGTATACAAAAGCAATCACAATGGCAGTAATCATAATTGATCTTGTAAAGGCACCCAGATCTAATATACCTGATATTTAATAACATATGTATAGCCCGTTCAATGTATGGCTAAAAACGGGCTTCGAATATGCCTTAAAATCTGAAAAAGAAAGCAGTTAGGAAGAAAAACAGACAATTTACACCTCTTTTTTAATAGTTTATCATCAAGTCATTTATTTCACTCTTTAGTTTTGCCGTCTTGGTTACTTATATTACTCTGTTTTTCCATATAAACTTTTTTTTCTCGTTCGACTAATCATCAAAATTTGTGTCAAAGAAAAAACTGCTTTTTGTCTTCTTCTTCTAGTGCGAAAATTTATCTTTTGCTTTTTAAAATTATTTTCATATTTCATATGATATACAAAACATTTTTGAACTCTGTAGAGTACACTGTATACAGTATTAATACATGAAAGTATCCTCTTTTGAATCAGATAATTCTTAGCTCTGAAGAACGCTGTTTTAAAAGTTATAGTCATGTTGCTGAGAGCTCTCTAAAACTTTTTTTGAATTCGATTTCGATAGAAATCGTTTTTTCAGCTGTGAGTTCTCCTTTTAGGCAGTGTTTTGATCAAAAGGATTTGATCTATAAGGCTGAAACTCAACTTTTTCGTAACTCATTGAGATCTATTTGTGCTGGAAAAATCACAACGCTAGCCGTTCTTCAGAAACCGTTGAATGGAGGAAATTACCTTAAGTAAATAACGAAGAACGCATGCCGGTTATTAATTAGTTAATTATATGAAAGACTTCTGTGTAAAATTTGGTTTTATTGATAATGATCAGCTGGGGACACCGAACGGCAAAAGAAAAACATCAGCGATATAGTCAACTTACATGTTTATTTCTTTCAATGATCCTTGTCCTTGTGACGGAAATACTCTGTGAATCTATTGTAAGGCTAAAAATCTAACAACTTGACAGCATAGTTTTGACCAAAAATAAACTCCTTTGGGCAATAATGCACATTTGTTTATCAGTAGTGTTGATGGAGAACGAATAAATATCGCTAAATTTCAATAAAATATCAGTTAACTTATTAATGCAACAAAATTTAAATAATGACAATTGTTGATTTATGTATAGCAAGCAAATAAAAGTCATCTATAGTCAAAAACGTCTTTTGTCAGTGTATTATTCTTGTATCTCATTCATTTACTATTAGTACATCCAAGTGTTTTTCTCTAACATTTTCTATTTCATTTCAAAAATTGGTGTCATACAGTAGTTTTCAATTAAATGTAACTTCAGTTGTTTCTTTTCTCTGAACTCAGATGATCTACACTTTTTATTCTCCTACTTTTTCGCACGTGTCTGATCTGTGTTTTAGCCCGTCGAGTTAGACGATCAGTATTTCTCTGTTTCTCTATATGATATAATCAAAGCATTATACGTACACTAAACTTTTAAGATTTACTATTTATTGTAATCTGAACATTTTCACTGGGACTTACGTTAGCGTATATTTTTTATATTATATTTGACAAACAATATCACCGTTATTTTTTGCTGAATCCAACGCGTATTAATTTCGTGAGATCCATTTTTTGTAAGTCAATTTTAAATATAAAAATTCTTTTTGTGCTCATTATGTCGCTTCCTAACGCTTAAATTTCAATCCTTATGTATATATAAACGATACTAAAGTTATTTGTTTTACAATTTTTTGTGTCAATTTTGCCTAACAGGAAAAGAATAGAAATTGATCATAGAATAGAATTTCGAAAGCATCTTTGTACCGAAGAATCATCGTATGTTTGTTTAGCCCGTTACAGAAACAACAGCCTTCTAAAACAACAGTTTTAGATCGTTATAACGTTCGAGTTTTCTAGAACATATTACCATACAAGAACAAAACTATGAAAAAGTTCTTGAGCCTACAGAGAAACACCTCTTAACCTTAAGAATCTTTAATCTAACAGTCTTTTCATCACTTATTTCACTTTTATTTAGAACTTTCGTCAAAACAATGGCTTACGGCGGCGGTTTTACTCCTAGATTTGATAATCAGTCGCCGATATATTTTGATTTAAAGCATGACATATATATGATTTTAGTTGAACGTGGAAAACAGTATGGTCTTACTGAACATCAATTATTACGTGAATATTCTCGAAAATATCATCAGCGACAACTACCATTTCGAGAATTAGGTTATCTTTCATTAATACAACTATTAAAAACAATGTGGGACACAGTGAAAATTGATTTTCTATCAAGACCATTTCAACTCTATGCACGAATGCCAAGAGTAACACATCTTGTCTTTCATCAACCAGAAAATCTGAAGTTATTTTTGTATTGTAGACAAATCCTGACGTCAATCCAATTTGTTACTCGCAAAACCTACATAATCAAACGAACAATCACAGTTAGTCATGAAAATATTTTCTTAAATTACCTTTCTCGTTTTCTCACAAGTGCTACTTCCAGAAAGGGGGTGTGATCTGAGTCATATGCTACAATTTAGAGCGTAATCTATGCAAATTGTATTATTTCTTAGGTACATCACGTGACTCTAGTCGAAATCGACCAAGATCATTGACGCCTAGAGGAGATAATTCTCCGAACAAATATTCGTCTACGAAAGGTAACAAAAATTCAAATATCGAAAACAAAATTAATTGTTAATTTTTCATTATATTCTAGTAAACGATCAGCCACTTGTTCTTTCTCCGCCTCTGACACCATCCGAAACCACTTATTCGTCTCCATCTGAGCTCGAAGAAAAACAGCATTACCAACAAGTACCACAAGTAGCTTCATCTTCAACACCGGTAATAAGTGATTTTAAAAAACAAAAATTTTTTAAGAAAAATCATTCACTCATCTCTCAACCACATACATTTCCTTTTTGCAGGAGATTGAAAAACAATTACCGCTGTTATCATCACCAATCGAGATAAAAGTGACAACAGCTACAATTCTTGCTCCGTTAATGACAAAAAAAGAAGAAGAAAAAGATCACCTTGTCATCTTAGCCGAAAACGAACACAATCAGTCAAATCAAATCTCATCAAAGCCAGATTTAGTATGTAAATGGATTTAACTTTAGAAAATTAATAAAGTAGTAAATCCCAAAAATGACTGAGGCCAAGTAGACTTTATAAGTGTTTTCTCCACATAGTTCCCTCGGACCTTGTAGCTTCCTCAAGAAGATTGTCAATAAAATGTAAGAGATGGATAGCTGCTATAATCTGATATGGTATTCCAAGAGTTTTAGAGCAATATTAAGTAGAATACACATTTGCTACCGAATAAATAAATTACTTCAGAAAAAACTCTGATAGATACAAATGAGGAAAAATTTTATTGTTTTGTGATAATAAAGTTTTTAAAAAATCGTATTATTTTCTAGAGAACCAAAGAACAATCAGTACCGTTACTATCATTACCACCTGAAGTTCAACTAACGACGACGTTATCTAGTAATACTTTTACGTGTGGAGAAGATGAAGAACAAGAGCGAGTATCGGCATTAGCAGTGGAACGATCAAACGAAAAAGACAAAGAATCATTGGAACCAGTATTAGAATTCGTGAATCGTGTCGAAAAAGAACAAAATAAACAAAAAACCTTACCGATGTTAGAAACCGTAAGTATGTCAAAAATTCGATACGTCTAGAAAGAAAAATTAGAAGGACGTTGAAAAAAGTGACAAATTAGACGTATTGTTTGACGAATTTCTAATCAGTGTTAAGCTGTTGGTGTAGAGCTCGTGATTCTTCAATCTCAAAAGAGAAATATAAAATGATTTTGAACGATTATTAGGCTACTGTTCAAACTAGAAAGCGCGTTGCTGATTATTGAAATTTTTTCTTTATTATATTGTTTAGCAAACGGAACAGTGTATCGCAGAAACAGACGCTATTCATGATTATTCATACAATCAAGATTCACTGTGTGAAGAATATGTCAGTACTGAGAATGAGAGCAACTTGAATAATCAAGACAGATCGTCGTCAAAAAAGTATTCATTTTTATTTATTGTTGTTATTGGTGCCATATTGGCAATAGGTGTAAAGATTTATTTTAGTCAAAAGAAATAAACACGTTTTTTTGTTTTCCTTAAACAAGCAAATTCTATTGTTAAACTAGTAGACGTTAAACTTCATTGTACATTTTTTTTGTTATTTTTTCGTTGTTTTTTTCGTATAAAAACAGTTTGATTTATTGAATAGATTTTGATTTACTTATAAGTCGATTAACAATTAGCGTGTACATATCTAAACTTCTAAGAAGTAGTAACGTTTTTTGACAGCGCAAGGACTGACTATTATGTTGAGAGGTTCACGGCTTTCTGAGAGAGAAACATGACCATAACGCAGAAACTGAGAAAGATAAATACCCTCAAACATGAACAATTCTGTCTTCATTTAACAGGAAAAAGAAACAGATACACGTTTAGGTATATCATCACCATCATCATACGGATTTTTTTCTGATTGATAGACAGTGGCGAATAAAGAAGTCTCATACGAGCGGAGTCTTTGTATTGCAAATGTGCACTTATGAGACAATATTTGTAATTTTTTTTTGTTAAGATTATATTTTACTCGTTTAAAGATATTTATGGTAATCAGGCTTAGTTTTTTAATCGCTGCTATTCATTTTTAAATGGTTTTTTACTATTCTCCTATTGCTAGTTGACTAATTACGATATATTCTGGTCTGTTTTTCCTTCACTCAAAACTGCTAACTTGAATGAAATTTCTCATTCAAAGTCCAATGCTTGTATTATTTCTTCACCCATTACTTTTTTATTTTATTTTACTCATTTTCATTCATGTTTTTCATATGCCAGAAAGTTGAGCTTATCAAATTTGAACTTATGGTTCTTCTTCGTCACATCCTTCGATATCTCTGAATGTAAATTCAATCTCTACAAATTTGTCTTTATTTTAATGTCCATATTAGAAATATGTATCTATTGACAATCATCACACTCACTTGACAAGGACTACTCCAACTTTATGTGCATTATCGTTCTTTAATTATCTTCTAAAATGTTGATCAATTATTTTGGTCATTTTTCAATACTTTTGCTAATTTTCGACGAAAAACGAATTATACATCATCCAACCACTGGATATCAAAGTAACCATATTACTTAATCGCCTCTCCTCACCTGTTGTTATTGATTACCCAAGAAAGTGTAAAACTTGAGCTGACTTGTCGAGATTAGGTCGAAATATTTTCTTCAGCTAATCGGACAATTTAACGCTTTCACTTCGTGAAAGCTCAAACTAACTATCACTCTTTGACTCTCGAAGACATTTTCGACCATTTTTTTGACTAGTCAAACATCTGTAAGGAAAGTACTATTATTCTGCTTTTATCATTGTTTTCTTTGTTGACTGCGTGTTTAATTGTTTGTTCAGTGAATATCCATTGTTAAATAACACACATTTATTTTAGATGTTTTAATCGATTGTTGAATAAATTTTCGTTGAAAGAAATTCTTATTCCTCTAATTAGTAAATTCAAGCATATAATACCTTGAGAAGTAGGCGTCCTATTTTACATGTGATGTGAATTATCTTTCGATAAATTGGTGTTTCTAATCAATCATTTGTCTTCATGATTAATAAATATATCCAGAACCGAGAACATTTGATCGTTTTTGAATTTGATCATAAAATTTGATGTTTTAATATATGTATTTGATTAGTTTTATTTAATATTTCCTCACTTTTATTCAAACCTCTAAGAATATCTTTGATGTTTCCATACAGTGTCATTTGAAAAATAATATCGATTGTGAATGAATCGAGGCGCTAAACCTAATTGTAGATCGTGACAAGGTTGAAATGAATAAGGAAGATTAACATTTTCAAACTTCATAAAATTCGCCAATTAATATAGTTACTATAACATGAAAGAAGTGAATGCTTTATTGTAATTACAAGTTGTTTATATCAACGAAGAAATTATAACTGTCATGGTAATAGAAATTCAAATCAACGACAAATATGCATGTGTGCTAATGTTCTAGAAATAGCTTTTTATGACTTTTTTTACCATCGCTCTGTTGTCACGCATCTGGTTCTGATCAAATCACAAAAAAGCATGATTTTCTTATACAAGTATGAAAAACATATTTGTCGTACAATTCTGCTTTATTCTGATAAAGAGTTGCAAAAAATATTCTATAAAATACATAGAATAGTTACGTCACGTGCTGAAAATATTAAAATTGTTCTATGGACGCTCTTTTTTTCTCGGAGAAGAGACATATCTTGCCCTCGTCTATTCCATTCTTTCTACATCATCAGTTGTTGATCAGAAACCAAACAAACATTATCTTCATTATCAACAGATACTGAGAGAAAATATCGTTTTAAATATAGCTTCTAGATTATTCAATTTTATATGGAGTGCTCCCTAACATGTGTTTAGATAACGCAAAACCATCTTCCTGAAAGTCTGGTATTTCAATATACTCACTGAAGTATGTCTCCATTTTTTTATTTGATTGCTTTTGATAATACATACACTTTTGTAAGAATTGGCTTTAAATTAAAGAATTCAGTTAGCTATTTATTATCACCATCACAAACCACTTATAATATCAATATATAAACGAAAAAATTCCCTAATTTTATACTAAAATGAAGCACACTATTTCTGATTGCAATAAATGATTCTTTTGTTCTTATAACCTTTTTTTATTGACAAAAATGGAGAAAAAAATTACGTGTTAAAACATAAATTTGCAATGGAAATCTGGTTAGAAAAAAATGTAACTGTACTAAATACTTTTTCTGTTGTTTTTGTCAGAAAAAAAACGGGGCGGAGGTTAGCAGTGGGAAAAAAAGTAGTTCTACAAAATAAATATATGTGTCTAACAGTGATAATCGATAATCTAAGCTTTTTGTTCCAAAGCAGCGGCACCCGATATAATCTCAATTAATTCAGTTGTAATTACAGATTGACGAGTACGATTGTAATATGTTGTTAGTTTGTTAATTAGTTCACCTAAAAAAACAAAATCGTAAAAGAAGAAAGAATTAGGAAGGGCTAGATTTTTTATTGGAAGGAGGAGTTATTGTTCTTTTTCATTTGAACATGAAAACATACCAGCATTTTTTGTTGCATTATCCATAGCTGTCATTCTTGAACTTTGTTCACTGGCTGCATTTTCTTTCATCGTGTAATAGAGTACACTAGCTAAATTATACTCTAGAAATGATCGTAATACATCGGCGTCTAAGGAATCATAAACGCCAATGTTCTTCGATTTACTTATTGCATCACCAGATAAAACCAGTTGACGAGATGTTGTATAAGCAATGGCTGATCTAAGTAAATAAACAAAAAAAAAATGAAAATAATTACACTGAATACTAGTATTGTCCAATATTTGTCTACCCTTAATTTGACAATGTTATAATACCTACTTAAATTTATTATAAACAATTTCTGCTGTATCAAATTCGAACCCTGTACTTAAAATTTGTTGTGCAATTGCCGCTGAATCGCCAAATACCACTGAACGTTTTCCAATTTCATTGACAGATAATAGTAAACTACTCGCATGAGTTCTAAAAGAAAAAAGCAATTTAATTATTAGATTTTTTCATTAATAGACACTAGTCTGATTGCTGCCATAAAACAAAAGATTATGCCAAGCACGCTAATATAAATGAATATACAAAACTAATAAAAGTAATTTTCTTAATGGGAAGAGAAATTTTAGGTTTTTGAAGTAATTACACTTTTTTATGCTAATTTGATTGATAAAATAAAACTATGTGTGCTACTCTCACGAAATATCGTATGTATTTTGTCTCCTTAACCTAATTATACCTTGAAATTAAAGTGATTAACGATGCTTTAGCATATACTAACCTTGACAGCATGGCTCTCGATTTATCACCAATAGCAATAATTTTTGTTGCTTCTGCATTTGTTTTTGTGTCATTTAATTGTACTCGAATATTTTTAACAATTGATGAATTAGCTGCACCGCATAGACCACGATCAGATGTTGCAGCAATCAAAATATGTTTGTTGGCAGTTGTATCTGCTGTTTTATCTAGTTCCATATTATCATAAAATGCTTTAAAGAGAAAAACAACAGCATTATTTAAAGTATGATCAATGACGTCACAAAACATTTACCTTTCGCTCCTAAACCATATGATCTAGCTGCTCGTAGTTCTCTTTCAGCTTTTGCATATTTCGCTGCTGAGACCATCTTCATTGATTTTGTTATTTTTTGAATACTTTTAACCGATTTCAGACGGCGACTAACTAAATAAGCAAACACAGGATTAATTGAGACAAATAAGCAAACATCTTATTATTCCAAAGGAAATTGTAATTGTTGCATAAACAAAAAATAATGCTTAACCACCGGATTAGTGTGCAACACGCAAAAACATATTTGTATTATCGGCTTTCAGACCGTATTCATTCTTCTGTCAAAAAAATAAGATTTAGTAGCACATACTGTCTTTTAATGTGGCCATGTCTCTTGTGCTTCCACCATTCCTACAAAAACAGAAAATAGTTTTACAGAAATAAATAAAATAAACTTACTTCAAACTTACCACAGAATCTGTTTTGGTTGAAGTAATGTGAGTGCTTTTATTAACGACATTTTGATACTTTCTCAAACGACAGATTTCAATCTAAAACAAGTGGATAGCATCACTTTATACTGGTATGTTACACAAAAAAACACAAGCAAAATGAATAGTCAAGAATGTAGATTTTATATTAAAACTAAGAAGATTTGAGCGTTCATATACTGAAACCGTCATTATGTTTGTCGATCCATACATAGCCATTTACACCCCAAAACTGCAAAGCATGTAGAAACTCTTAAATAAATACTTTGTAATAACTTGACTAGTCATGATACCATGCAAGACAGTTTTTGTGTCTTAGATTGTTGCACTATGATTAACCTTAAAGTTATATCCACATGCAAAATCTCAGTTTGTAATCAATCTCTTAACCACCACGTACAGGGGAGGGGAAAACATTTTTACCATTTTCTGTATGAATCGTAATTATTACAGGTGCGCGTGAAAACGAATCTGACATCACTTTTATGACTCTACCTCGATCAAAAACCAGAACTGTTTTAATATGAACAGTTTTTTTTTCGACTTCTAGTCTGAATTCTTGTGTGTTGTTTATTCTTTTCAAAAAGTAGCTTAAAGCGTTTATGCACTTTGACGATCTCCATGGATGCTATATATACACTGTTCAGTGATTGAGTTATTCAAAATTTGTCTCTCTGAATATGTCCATCATTCTATGGTATAAGTTGCTGAGTTTTGTGAGCACGGTATCCAAAGAAAAATGTGCGAGTATTTATGGGAATAAACTGTTCAAAAAAGAAAGAACTCATATAATTGATTTGTGAGACTGTAGGAAATTTCTATGCTTTTTCACACTAATCGGCCTGTTTTTGCGATAATGAACTGATGATTTGTTATTTATCATTAATTTCCGTATTTGTTTTTTTTGTCGAGTTGTTTGTATGCGTGATGCTCTTTTATTCTTCTTTTACTAATTGTAAAAGGTGTCACATGTATAAGCATTCTATTTTCTTAGTTGTGAAAGAAAGATCCTTTCTTCCTTTCAGCTAAATCAACTGAATTGAATGTTTCACACCTGTTCCTGGATGCTGTTGACACTGTTAAACTATCTTCTCCAGTTATAGACATACAAAAGAATTCTCTTTTCTCTCAAAATGCTAAACATGAGATACTTCGCCTTCCTTAAGAACAGTTAAGCACCAGTCAGACTGATGTCGACAAAAATCTGAGTTTTTCTGGAAGTGTGTTGTTTGCTTGTAAATATGATTTAAACATTTATTAGTTATCACTGTCAATTATTCTTTACTATTAGAACATTATTGCATTATATTCTCGAAGAAAAACTCAGTTAAAACATAGTTTAATATGATGGTAAAACTTAATTATTTTAATTCTTCACGGGATGATCGCAGAAAGTAAACAACTAAAAAGTGGGTTGTTCAGGATTTAAAGAATAAAAAATACATTCTTTGAAGATCAAATGCCTCAAATAGAGTACTAACAATTTGAAGAACTGATCAATAAATAAAAAATTAAGTTTTATGTTTTGTAAAGAATTCATTTAAATTCTCTATTTGGACAAATGAAGAGCTCAGTTTAAGTCCTATATAGAACGCATTTTCAAAATATACATTTGCTGGTGTCTGCTATACGCCACCTTCGTCAAAATTCAAAAACGTTAACTGGTTTTTGAAAATCTTCTAGAAAATCCTTATCTTCATAGTGACATTTTGTGTATCAGAAAGTGCAGACGTAGTCAGCTGGTCAAATCGTATCGGACAACATGGTTTTCCCCTTGCTAGGATGCTCTTTTCCGAGTGATGGTCGTATCTTCTGTCCCAAGAGATACCAGCTACCATTGATATCGCATATCGGCAAAGAGACTCTGTAGCTCTGTCAAACTGCTGTATTAATAAATAAAACTTATGTGCCGACTTCAGTTTCATCTGATCTACACCATGAAAACGCCAAATGCGCATTATGGAAGCTTTTCAAAACTGATTTTTTTCTTCTACAAGAACCAGCTTCTAATGTCTATGGAACGATAATGAACGTTCATCGCTAGACAAGAATATGGATAAAAAAATGTTTCGTTGTACTTCACTACGAAACCTGGACCTGGCTGTTACGTCAGGTCCATCCAGAACCAAATTCGTTGGGGTACTCCGATCTCGGCAACCACAAGGAATCAACCCAAACTCAATATATCGTTAGATCCGTCGTTAAGAACTGCACAAAACCTTATATGTGAATTATAGATTCGAGATACTTTTGAAATTTGACAGAGTCCTTTGGAGTTGCAACTCTGTTTATATCATACTTCTTCTTCAAGGTGCAGGATTTTTCCAGTTAAAAGGTAAGTTGTCAAACAAGACCTCCAGCAGAAGACAGAAACTCAACTCTATAACTTTTTTCTTTCTTTCTTATGAAATGCCCAGTGATGTTCCATTTGTTCGATGATGAAACTGGTTTTCTCTATAATAAAAACTGTGAACTTATCGATGTTGCGATCAGAGCGAAAGAAAACGAACATACATGAGTTCTCCATTTATATTTAGCTAAAATATAGAGTGAGAAATGCAAATTAGGAAAAAAATCCGTTATATATTCTCTAGCATTTGAAACTCTCTATTATTTTTCAAAAAACTAGAATTGACCAATAAACAACGTTATACTACGTCTTTTTAAGAACTGTATAACGATTGCACACGTGCATAGAAAGAGCAGATAGTCCGTCCGCTTTGTCCGTGTTCTTTTGTCTCCTATTCTCGAAAAGTTGTCTTGTTGTACAAATGTAAACTGGACTGACTATATATACTAGGAGAAACCACGAATTCTGTTTCATTAACACTCTTTTCTTAACCTGTGCATCGTCTTGTGTTGTTAAAAATCTTAACTAAAATTACAGCAATGTTTGATGATACTGAAATTCCAATACCGTTATTTTGTAAATCAACGATTGAGGTAAGAACATTAAAACTTTTTTTTTTGACGAAATCAGCAGTATTCCTTTAGTTCAAGTTAAGAATTGAACCAAAAGGGGGAAGATCATTGCTCTTCCATTAAAAATCTATTTTCGAAAGAAAATATCTGATCTTAACGAAATTTTCAACGGATGTTACTACAACTTTTCCAGTCCCATAATATTTTTCCATTAATTTATCATGAGAAGCATAGGCCAGCTTTTCGGAAAACTTTTTTTCTCAAAGAATGGAATAAAAATGATAAATTGGGTTTTGCATCGGGCTTTATTTTGATTTAAGTTCATCTGAGTTTCGAGGGGAAAAGGAGACATCGTGTAAATGGTGACCGGTTTAATATATATCATATCTCAAAAACATATATATAAACGTTCATCATATCTCATCCTATCTATCTACAACATCAAATTATAAACGCTTTTGAGATATGGTGACACCAGTCTATTGTGCATATTTTAGGACTTCTCTAAGGATTATCAGACTTTTGAGCAAGGCATCGATCAGAGCTGGAAGATATCTGTCATTTTAATCCGGAGCTCAAGTCAAGATGGATTATGATAGTGGATAGCTTGGGCACTCACAGCATACGCTCAATTCAATACCGATCATTTTAAGAACTGTCATTTCTATCCGTGCGGTCTTGAAGAGAAAACTGGACAGCAGTATTTGAAAATGAGGATAACTGTTGTATATAGAAAAACATTCGACATGAGAAAATCTACACAAAAATATTTTTAATTTCTATCTCCTGCTGTGTGACTTTTTGTGCTCTTTTGGTAGCAACAAGTCTATATTATTAAAGAGTAAAAAACTTCAATTTCTGTTATGATTGTAGTAGTGAGTCTCATAAATATTGCTGATAGATTCGTGTTATAATAGTTTAAGTGAAGAATGACAGCTTATTTTTGACTTTATGTATGGATGTTGCAGGCTAACTTGCCTGTAAAGCTTTTACAATTAGTTTTATTATAAATTCGAAACCACTGATTTAAACTATGTATTTTCCGTCGTCTTGCCTATGTATCGAACAAAAGAATGGTTAATGTCTTGTTAATGAGGGTACCGGAACTAATTTTAATCCGTAAAGATCACGGTTACCTGTCTCTGAATGCCGTTTATGTCATCGAGTGTTGATACTGATCGTCGCCTTCATAAGTCATAGATGGCTATCTATCTTTTTGTTGTATGTCGTTATATTTTAGAATGATGTTCCTGTATGGTTTGATCA
>CAJNOQ010005718.1:0-14780 GCA_905250885.1 Didymodactylos carnosus | reverse complement strand
ACTGGGCGGAGATAAAGGGTTTAGTGGATTGAATTATCTATTGAACGAACTTTTCTTTAAGTTTTTCACCTATAAGATGAAATCTTAGACACTGCCTCGAATTACGTAAGACTCATCTGTTACACACCCGAGGAAGAAATGTAATTGTCACATTCATCATATACCATTCTTTTTTTGAATGGACAATAACTCTTCAAGTAATGTGATCAAATCTGACATCCTGCATCATTACATAATTTGGTTTTTTTTATACAAAGTTTTTTTGTTTCGAATTAGAAAATAACAGAACGAAATCACGTTACATATTCATAGTTTGTTTTAACACATGACTAAGAATCTCATGTTTAAATCGTTACTGCAAAGATGAAGGAGATAATTTGATTTAATCCGTCCAGTGATGCCTAAAGAAGAATATGGCGTAGGACACGAAGGACATAAAGTGTATATGTGATAAAATGTGATACTTTTCACTTATAAAATTGAATTTTATATGATTAAAAAACTTAATTAATTAAATAATGTTAACTACTGTCAATCATATGCGGATATAAATCATTCTGATTAAATACTTGACAGTACGATGAAGATATTTCTTCGAGAATCCTTCTGCGCTGGCATGATTCTCTTTTCGAAAGCGGCAGTCAAGGAGAATCAGTGTTTAAAGGTTAAATTGCCGTTGCCTGAATCAATGACGTTATGATCTAGGACTTCTGACATACATGTCGTTAAGAGCGAGACAATCGAAAAAAAAGATACATTTCGCAGCCCTAAGGTCAGATTCAATTTTTTTGTGCGTCGTTATATTACTTTTCACTTTTCTAAAGTCTGTTATACCTCGTTAAGATAGGATTTCTTCATGAAAAAGAAAGAGAATAATATAGAGAGTAAATCTCTTTTGTATGAGCAAAACTTATTGTTAATCACACTAGTGTTTTGATCGCCCAAGGTTTCTGATCAGAAACATATCTTGGTAACCCTACGCTCTGCTCTACTGTCAGAGATTTTTGAGTATATTAAGAGACATATTTTTGACTTGAATAGCCTTGGATTGAATTTACTTTCATTTCGTCCCCGCACACTTCCGTTTTGTTCCTTATATTTTCTAGTATTTTATTTATTTTATAATTATCGATTTCTTTCTAATCTGTATTATAGTTAATTAAAACAGTATAAATTTAATTTACTATTTTATTGATAAGTTACATAAAACAGGTACTTTTATAGTATTAACGCATTTACCATACTTAATTGCAAGCTCAGTTAGCGACAAAACACGATTCTTACATCTTTTAATTGATAACCGTTAAAACTAAGAATTTGTCCACCACATTTTGTTTCTATATAGAACATTATTATGATTACTACAGAAAAGTAGTGTCATACAGTTCGGTCTCATGACTTATATCCTAATCGGGATAAAATCCCGATCGGTCTATACGATATATCCCGATTGGGCTATAAATCCTGATGCACAGCCCGATCAATCTATAAAAACAATGAATATTGTTTTGGGAACCCATTTTATATTTTAATAAAAAACGAACAGTGCCATTCGAGAGAGGGTGCAAAAGCGATTCAGATTCATTGGGGCTCGACTATAACGCATTGTTCAGAGTACTATGTAAAAGTCCATGAAAACTTGCACATACTGATCGGGATATAGAGTATATCCTGAACCTTTTTTTGATTTTTTCCAAAAACTTTTGTTTTGGAAAAATAACAACTGATTACTGGGATCCAAAAGCACGATCGGATAGAGTATTTAAAATTGTTTATAAATCATTAAGGATCTCCAAGTACCGGATGATGATAATCTACTATCCATTTCAACATATAGTATTCATGGCTATTTTTCGAATAACTCCAGAACGAGCCTCACTTAAGACGGTCAGTGGATGCTTATATTTACTTGCAATAATTTTTGAACATGTTTAGTAATATAGCCCGATCGGGATACATGGATATCCCGATTCAAATCTTGATGCTATCCCCACTGAGATATGTATCCCCCTCAGGATAAACTCTATATGCCGATCAGGATAAATATCCCCTTCAGGATATCAGTCATGAGACCGCACTGCCATAAGAGCATATGATAGTCCCATTTATTGAATAAGGAGAGGATACCTTAGATTACTAGATGGTGCCACAATAAAAAGTCAGTATAAGATTTCTGGCGAGGAATAAGATTTTCCATTTCAGACAGATAATGAGGTCTGATTTTCACCAATTTGAAGTAAATTCATGGGACTATCGAGTGACTTAAAACGGATCTGAAAAACCTCGGTTTCAGGTGGTGTACCTTCTCAGACAAAATATCCGGCAGTGCTGCGGACAGAATCCTAAATAAAAATTTTGTTCTAAATTTACATCTAGATAGAGCAACATCTGCTCTACAAAACTAAACACGTCCAAGACCTCTGTCTTTTTTCGTTTGGTAGGTATAGGCATTTAGCTGGTACCACCTGAGCAGCGTCGGAACCGACCATTTCTAGGGCTTAGAACCTCAGTAATATATGCAAACATAGGTTTTCAACTATGCTGATTTTCGTGACGACGTTTGGTTTTCGGAAAAAGTTCAAAAACCTAGTAAAACCTTATACTACGTGAAATAACCCATTGCTGCCTATTTTCACGTAAAATTAGACAATTAATAACCCAGTCAGAATTGATCCAAACTATGTCAGAATATCAAGATATACTATATTTTATCTGCTCAAAGAGATTCTGTGGGTGAGAATAGTACAAAATATTCTCTTACTTCGGAAGATTCCTACCCATGACACATGTCAAATTTTTTTCGCGATTTCTGCAGAAAAGTGCGTTTTTTGGCACTTTTGTGGCCACACTAACGCAACACGAGAAAACGCATTATCCCTATATGCGTGTTCTTGCGCTGTATTTTTCACGCAAAAACAAACAGAAAAACGATAGGTCTTTGTTTTTATCGAAGAATGTTTTCTTTGCATTATACTGCGTGTGATTTTTCAATACAATTTTTGCAAAAATATTCTTTTTTTAGCATCATTCCAAAGGGGGAAATGTGTGTCATCTTATGTGGTGAATGTTGTATAGATAAAAGGATACAATGGCATACATGTCTAAGAATTTTCGAATGAAATTTAGAGCCAGGACACAATTTCACGTCATCGTCCATCTATAGCAGCATCACATCCATCTGTAACTTCAGCCGATCCAGTGGCGCACCTTCTAGACTGGTAAACGAATTTCAGCTCTGTTCTCTCTATTTTCAGCTGCAAACAAAAAGGTCAACGATTTTAGAACAGATTATTCATTGCTCAATCAGCATAATTGTTTTTTATCATGATTAAAATTTTTATTGTATTTATTCTTGCAGTCAACGTTCGTCATCTTACTTGCTATTCAATCACTAACCTTCGGGTAAGAATGGAAACGCACAACTTTGCTCCCAAATATTTAACGATTGATGAAGTGAGGAATTCTTATTCGTAAAGAACCCAAAAATTCCGAGACAAAAATTTCAAGTTCCTGGCCTATTCCCATGTTACAAACGAATGTTAACCTCCAGGTTCGTACGAACATTTAGATACAAGACCCTTTTCTCTTAGTATATTTTATATCTAGGTTCCTAGGCTCTTGGGCTCTTGCATGTTGAAAACGAACCTAAAGTATTTACTATTCGTTCCAAAATACAAGAGCATCGGTTGCTCCCCGAAAGTCATATATAAATGTAGTTGGTTTTTTACATGGCTATGTAGCTACAAGTGTCTTCTAAAAAATGGGAGTCAAGCGAGTCATCGATTTTCTACGACTCTGGCGTAGTCCCAGGACTGGCATCGGGCGGCTCTTCGTAGCCTTGAAAGCCAATGGACTACGGATAATCGATCATACTGAGTCTCGTGGCAATATTTGCTTTTAGAAAAAGTTTAAAAATCTACCGAAAAAGGGAGTTTTACGAAAACTAGTGTTTTCAGACTGTATTCACCTAATGTTAAAAATTCACTATTCACTCAAAATACATCAGAACGAGTTCAAAACTTTGGTATGTAAAGCATTTAGGCTACTCTGTATCCTACTTACAGGAGATCCAGAAAGAGATTTTATAGCACTTTGCGAAAGGGTTTCTGGAAAAGCCATTAATAAAAATATGATTTTTCGATTTTTTCCATCTTACAATCACGTTTAGCAGAGAGAATTAACTATATCCTGAAGTTTTGAACTCGTTCTCATGTATTTTGAGTAAACAGTGAATTTTTTAATAATAGTGAAAACAGTCTGAAAACCGTAGTTGTCGTAAAACTCCCTTTTTCAATAGACTTTTAAACTTTTTCTAAAAGCAAATATTGCCACGAGACTCAGCAAGATCGATTATCTCTAGTCCATTGGCTTTCAAGGCTACGAAGAGTCACCAGGTGCCAGTTGTGTGACTCGTAGGATATCCGGTACAATGCCAGAGCCGTAGAAAATCGATGACTCGCTTGACTCCCATTTTTTAGAGGACACTTGTAGCTACATACCCATGTAGAAAAACGACCCTATTTATATGAGACTTTCGAGAGTTCTGATCTGGTTTTCCAAAGATCTCCTCAAACACCAACTTGGAAATTTTTTCCGAAACTCGTTTCCGCTTATAGAAACACGGGTCCAGGTCTCCAGTTTCTAAAACTGAAAACCGCACCTCTCTATCTATTACCTACCAAAAGTTATTCAAAACGCAACCGATGCTCTTGTATTTTGGAACGGATAGTAGGTTTGTATTACGTTCTTAGGTACGTAAGAACATTTAAATACAAGAACCTTCTCTCCTAATATATTCTATATCTAGGCTCTCAGGTTCTTGGGTTCTTGCACCTTGAAAATGGATCTAAAAATTTTGGGTTCGTACGAACATAGATACAAGAACCTTTTCTCCTAGTATATTTTGTATCTAGGTTCTTAGTTCTTGCATGTTGAAAACGAACCTACAACTTTTAGGTTCGTACTACGTTCTTAGGTTCGTACCGAGTATGTTATACAGCATTTGCCGGATTTGGGCTATGACACTCACTACCACGAACACCCGCCCCGCCCGGTCCAATTTAGTAGAAGAAATGGTTCTGGTATCTAACTGCTGGTGTGAACCTAAAATGTTCGTACGAACCTGAACTTTTTAGGTGCGTTTTCAACACGCAAGAACCTAAAAAGCTAGATATAAAATATACTAGGAGAAAAGGGTCTTGTATCTAAATGTGAGTACAAACCTAAAACGTTAGTACGAGCGTAAAATTTTTGGATTCGTTTTCACCGTGCATGAACGCAGGAACCTAGAAACCTAAATGAAATATACCTTATCTCGGAAAGTTTAGGTTCGTCATGTACAGTGAAAGTAGTAAGAATTTTAGAGTCGTTACAAAGAAGAATTCCTCATCCTATGCAACGTTTCAAATTACGTTGACTGTTTTAGCAACCAATTGGGTCTAATTTGGAAGAACAATCAAATAGTTCTACAGATGTACTTTCTAATCTGTTTCGTGACAATGATAGAATGTTTGAAAAATTGTTAATGCAGCCAATATCAGTTATTCTGAGTTTTAATCAACAATCAGCAGCAGAAGAAAACCGAGAACAGTTAAGAAGAATACAAAAGCGTGGCAGACGTATGTATTTTTACGTTAGAAGCACAAAATTCAGTTAAGTAAACTACTTTTTTCTCATTTCAGAGTGTTTATGGAAAGTGTGTATTTGGACATTACACAACAAACGTGCAATTTATAAAAACAAAATTAACATGCGTAATCACTCTTATATGTGAAAATCAATCGAACATACAGACGAAGAAGCATATCTCGTATGAAATTCTATTTTACAATTTGAAAAATTAATTCGCAATGATTTTTGACAAAAGCCGTTCAATCAAATTAAATTCTTTATTGAAACGTCTATTGAATAATCAATAATTTTCTCGGTGATTTACTGGAAAATTGATACACTATCAATTGTTAATGATATAAAAGATAATTATAACTTTTAGTTATCATTACCTTTATAGTTTTTTTAGAATTTCTACCACTAATAAGTGTATTTGTGATATTCTTCTACTAAACATCAGTAGTCTCATACATTATCGAAATAAAAATGTCTCCATCAGCTTTTAACCAGAAAGATGTGAATACTTAGTCATTCATTCAATCCATGTTGAATAATTCAATAACTTGTTACTTTTTTGTAGTTTTATTTCCATAAATTAATCATTAAGTATTTCATCATTCAGACATAAAACATCAATCAACCGTGCAAAATTTCCATAAAATACAATAGATTATTTCTAAATAGATGTCAGACATTATCTAAATAGCTTTCTAGAAATCATTTAACTGGGACGACCTACGAAACGTGAATCCTGCAGTGTTATGTGATTCAATAGGAACAAATTGCGTTGAATGGTGTGACAATCACATTTCTTCCTCGGGTGTGTAACAGATGAGTCTTACGTAATTCGAGGCAGTGTCTAAGATTTCATCTTATAGGTGAAAAACTTAAAGAAAAGTTCGTTCAATAGATAATTCAATCCACTACAAAACTATGCAGCTACATGTTGTGCTTGTGACCTCTGTTGCAGCCTGTAGTACGATATACAAAAAAGCCGAAACACTCCATTTATCACTACCGCCCCACATCATTACTGGTTTCCAGAAATACTTGATGTATGACCAAATACATGAATCAATAGAAAATTTCTATATTGAGTCAAAGAGAACCGTATGCTCTTTCGGTCTGACTTGACTTTGTATGTTTGCAGAGATTTTCTGTACTACAGATTACTGGGCGGAGATAAAGGGTTTAGTGGAAGCTTATTGTCAAGGAACATACACAACTTCAACAGTAATCAACCCAGAATCATTATCCCATAAGTAATGCATAAAAACATAGCTTATCGACTATACTGGATCTCGTGGCAGTGTTAGTTTTCAGGACAAAATGTAAGAATCGAGAGAAAATCTATACTAAGTGAAATAATCCACTTTTTCACCATTATTTTTAATCAAAAATTAAAAAGTTCGTAACTCGGTCAAAATCCATCCAACCTACTTCAGAATGTTAAGAAATAGTTTTTTTGATCTGCAGTATACCGTAAAGCTCAATAAATGTTCAGAAAACCAACAGAAAATACTGTGGCTTTTAGAAAGGTTTTTCTGACACCTTCGGAACTAAGAGAATATTTCTTATTGATTTTACATACAGAATCAGAATGAGCGGATAAAATAGAGTATTTGGTGACATTCTAAAGTAGTTGGATGGATATTGACTGAGTTATGAAATTTTTAATTTTCGATGAAAATAATCGAAAGTGGGTTATTTCACCTAGTATAGATTTTCACTTAGTACATTGACGGTTGATTGATGTTTTATGTCTGAATGATGAAATACTTAATGATTAATTTATGGAAATAAAACTACAAAAAAGTAACAAGTTATTGAATTATTCAACATGGATTGAATGAATAACTAAGTATTCACATCTTTCTGGTTAAAAGCTGATGGAGACATTTTTATTTCGATAATGTATGAGACTACTGATGTTTACCAGAAGAATTTCACAAGTCTCCCAAAATGATCAATATTTTCCTATCTGAATTGCAGAAAATTCCAGCTAGTTTTGCAAAGATCCTCTGAAAAACCGGCTTCGAAAATTTTTTCGAAAATCGATTTTGGTTGTAAAAAGGTAGCCTCAAGTGTTGACTATCGAATGGTAAAACCGCAAGCCTCTACCTTTATTTGATGCTGAGTTATTCAAAAAATGACCACTTCTCTTCTATTCTGGAACGGATAGTAGTTATGAGGCTCGCTAATTGTCTGTCAAACTAAACGCAAAACGCTACAGACTTGCGATTTCCACCATTCGATAGTCGACACTTGACAAAAACTGTTCATAAATAACACGTTTTTTAAATTATATCTCAGGATTTTCTCAAGGCTCTCTGAAAAACCATTTCATAACTCGAGAATTTAACATGGCCAAATATTAGTTTTTTTATATGAGTAGATAGTCCAAAGTGTCCTCTTCAAAATGGGAATCGAACGATCTTTCAATTATGCTGTCGAAAACTCCTAGTTTTTTCATCACACATAGCCGTTACAAAGTTCTAGGCGATTTTATTTTGAAGAAAAAGTCTAGGACTACAATATTAGAGAGAGGAATTTTCAAATATTTTTAGTAAGCATTGGCTTCAAAAACCCCACAGAATTCTGTCGAATTTTTAATTAAAAACTAAAAGAAAAATCAAAAATTCGGTTCTGTGACATTGTCATCCTAATTTTTCTCTTTAAAAATCGGTTTGGTGAAGAACGAGAAACAAGTTCAGTCTCTAAAAGATACGTTCTCTGGCCAAACTATTAAACTCTTTCACTGGGTCTGATGATTTTTGACGCCAAGCAGTTTTACAGCGGCGTTTCGACGCCTTGCATAGCTCTTTACAAAACTCCATGTTTTAATACTTACCATATCAAAAAGTTTTACTTTTGCTGCTTGCTCTGCTCAGCTATATGTTTTAGTAAAATCGAATTTTGTGGCTAAAATCGTCGTTTCTGCCAATAAAAGGACGATAATCTGAGGTAACAACAAAAGTCTTGCTGTTACCATTGCAATGGAATGGTTGAAAGAAATATTTAAATTCGTGATAACATAAGGTAAACGATAACAAAAACGATAATCTTTTCCATTAATTTTCTGTAATTCAGATAGAAAAACATTGATCATTTTGGGAGACTTGTGAAATTCTCTGTCATTAGTATGACAGAGAAAACTATTTTAAAAAGTGAAAAAATCGTGTGTTTTGTAACGAAATGTCGATCATGCCTTGGACATGAAGGGTCACCAGCACGAACGGTTTTAGGGTTTTCTTCGTCTCATCAAAGTCTACTTATGGTCGAAAGATAGAGTCGACAAGAAGGAATTAGTTGGGCCAGTTTCCTCGTCAGTATGAAAAGAAGGTGAATGGAATACAATTTTAGAATTCAAATTTTGGATAAAGCGAAGCATAATAATCAGGTTGGTTGGGATATCAGTGAGATGTGAGAATTGGCAGAAAAACTATTAATGATATGATATTACAATTGTCACTACTAGAAATCGTTTTTATTACTTTTGACCAAAGCCATATGAAGAAATAATATAGTTCTTAATTAGCATAGTAAACACTACAAACTCAGCTATATTCCTTCAAAACTAGAGTCCAGAGTTGGTGCACCTCCTCTTTCATCGGTTTGGGTACTTGTAACAAAGAAAACGATTCACATAACAAATCAATAATCGGCAGAACGATTGGAATTTATCTGTTGTTTCACTTATTGGATGGTTAGGGTCTGACAGTTTTAGGAAACTCTATTATTATTTTTTTTCGCGAAACTTCTCTCTAAAATTCATTTATATTGTAAATAAAATGTGCAAAAGACAGCGTTCCTGAAAGTGTAAAATTTTAAAAGATAATGAGATTATATAATAATATAGGTTAGAATAAGAGAAGAAAATCACTGAATGAGTACCACATTAAAGCGAAGCACGAGAACTATTTTCGTTATGTTGTTGAATATCAACATGAACAAATAGTGTTGAGTGTGAGAGATCATCATCTTCCTCACGTAAACGAACATGACGATAGCCTAAAGGAATACAGCAACTACAGTAGTAAGCGTGTGACCCATTAAGTTCTTCAATGTTTAGAATACCTTTTTGAATTGTGTTCATGGGTACACAGTACTGTCCAACAATATCATCCGAACTAAATTTGTCACTGTCAAGAACAACAAATCGAATCAAGCATAATTGCGGTACAGCGATATCAAATTCCATTCGATGATTCCACATAGGATTAAGACCTTCAAGCAAACAGAAGCCACATTATTGACGTAAACGTAAAAAAATTATATACTGACATACCATTATTGTTAATAACACATGTCTTTTGATTTTGGTTATCGCATGGAACACCATGTGTGTAAACGCGTACATACGGATCAATTAAATCTTTAATGGCTGTATTTACTAAATATTGTGCGCTTATTATTGTTAAGGTTAAATGCCACGGTTTATCGTGAATAGAAGATAACGTTGAGGTTCCTGGATTAGCGACATCACATGAAAATGGATTAAATCCACTATCAGCTGAAAAGAGATTGGGATAAGCTTTCCTGTGTACAGAGTAATTAGCAGCAGGGTTTGATTTTCACAATGATGATTTCTGGTGGACGATGAGATGAGAGTGAGCCCCACCCTTATATTCGTCAGCGTGCAAAAAAACAGTAAGATACCTTTGTGTCTGTATATTTAGATATCTGACGAACTGAACATCTTAATATCTGAATATCTAAATATCTAACCATTTGACTGTCAGAATATCTGAATATCTGAACATCTGGACATTATGCAGTTGCAGATGTTCACAAATCGGACCGGTCTTGTAGTTGGAGTAAGACTTCTTTGGATTCTACAAGATACGTGTGTCCGCTCCTGATAGAGTCACATGGGGTAATTCTGAAAATCGCCTAAAACTTTTCAGATATATTGAACATATTTCACCCCGAGAAAATCAGTATTATGCAGGCAAATAGAGCTGACTCTTAGCTATCTACTGATGTAAACATTTTCCTAAAATTCGTTAACATTAATTAGTTCTAATCAATTTCCAGTGAATAGGTTTAGAATTATCATAATTTCCTCATTTGGGATAATCGTGATAACACAGCTATTTTTCATGGGGTAATTATGATAACCACAGCCAAAATAGCTGTAATGAACTTGAATCAATTAGTTTCAACAAGAAACTTGGAATAAATTAATTAAAAAGTATATCATCTTGTAGAGAATTATTTGCTCTATCTCCCGTATGAATTATCAGTCATTTAGACTTAATTTAAATTATTTAATTAGAAATTACGAAAAGTAAAAGACATAGTCATTTTTTTCATTTGTCTTCTTTGGGATAATTATGATAACACAGCTATTTTTCATGGAGTAATTATGATAATCCCGTGTAAATCACACGGGGAGATAGGAAAAAAACTTCACTGTCTCACAGAACCCAATTTCTATGCTATACTAAATGACAAAGTTGTTCAGAATCTTGTAATCTACCACATATGTAAAAATTGCGAAAAGAAAACGAGTATTTTCGACAAATAATGGGCATATAATAGAGCTAGAGTATTTTAAACGCATTTTTGTACATTCAGATTAGTAGAATCATTAAGCTACAACCTAAATTAGCAATTAGATCAACGATATTTGAAACTTTTAATTATTTTACTTAGCAAAGAATTGATGACAGCCTGAAAACTCTAACTTCGTAAAACTCGCTTTCCGGTAGATTTTTAAAAGTTTTCTAAAAGCAAATATTTCCACAAGACTTAACATGGTCGATTACCCATAGTTCATCCATCTTCAAGCCTACCCATAGTCACCGGATGTCCTCAAGTCTCATCTTTCGAATGATGAAAACCAGAGCTCTCTGCCTCTTTTCTGTCAAAAGTTATTCAAGAAACAGTCGTATGCCATTTTTCGGCTGTATCAAATTATCCCAAAGAACACAAATGAAAAAAATGACTATGTCTTTTACTTTTTATAATTTCTAATTACGTAATTTAAATTAAGTCTAAATGACTGACAGGAAAATGTTTACATCAGTAGATAGCTAAGAGTCAGCTCTATTTGCCTGCATAATACCGATTTTCTCGGGGTGAAATATGATTTAAATATGCTCAATATATCTGAAAAGTTTTAGACGATTTTCAGAATTACCCCATGTGACTCTATCTTTACTTTGAAAATATGTTACTTACGATTAGTGAGAAAATCGGGTTTCAAAACATAACCGCATCCTCCGTTGTCTAAAAATCGTCCATAGTTCAATCGCATGTGTTCATCAAATGTTTGATAATTCATCGCAGCTGAAATCAATCATATAAAAAAAATAAAAGTGTTAAGGCGAATGAAATTCTGGTTTTAAAATGTGGATTGTGATAGTAGTCTATGCGTTACCAGGTAATGGGAAAAGAAATAAAGAACGAGATTTTAAATAAACTCAGTTTCAAAAAATTCAAGTGAAAGCTACAGCTACCACTTAACACTCTGCGTGCGTTTTTAATGGAGAGGAAGGTGACATATCAACTTCCAATAAAAATTATAAGCGGTCTGTAAAGTGGGAATTAGAATGGATTTCTTTTGTTTTTTTAATATTCTAAGTAGGTCTTACCCATGTGTACTCCAAAAATCCACATATGCATTGGATTGTAGTTACTTGAATTTTGGCGTATCCCGCCTGGATATGTCCTTATGATTCGATACTGTGTCTGTTTGATAAGACCCAATGCATCCTTTTCAACTGCATTTTTAAATTTACTTTCACCCAATGATGATGTCTGGCAACATGAATCTATATCAAACATGTACATCTATTTTACTTTCTCGATACATATGAAGTACTTACAGTGAGTCTGGGCATATTCAAGGCCACGAAACGGGACATTCCGCATATAAATCAGAAGTTGTGCAAAATCAAGATCCGTCAACTAAACCATCAAGAAGATGAAAAAAGTGTTTGGTATAGAAAGAGATAAAGAGCATACTTCACTCAATGGATCAGCTGGCGAATCATCTTCATCTTCTTCTTGCGGCGTTTCTGTTGTTGGCGGCGTTTCTGTTGCTTTCGTAGCTTGTGCTATCTGTCTACTCTACAAGAACGCACAGAAATAAACATGAGATACAATAAATAGCCTATACTCACTCGTATTAAAACTTTCTTTTTTAAAGCTTCTGGTGATGGCAATACAGATGGATTCGTGGTTGGTAAGGCTTCTGTTAGAAGATATTCTAAATTGAACAAAACTCGAACGATTAATAATGAAAAAATTATGAGATTTTCTACCTTGTAATATTTCTTTTAGAACGCGTGCCATTTCTTTTTGCTGCGAAATTGAGCAATGATTCTCGATATTTAGTATCACAGGATACCTAGCAGAAGAAAAAGTTTTCTTTTGTGAATGAGTTTAAAATGTTGGGATTTCAGTATAGTAAAAAAAATTGTAAATAATATTTGAGCTGAAGATACGTCTTTTATAAAGATCATGTGTGTACTGAGAATCGGTTCTGCTTGTTCTTACTCCGATGCTTTCCAAAGATTTGGCTTTATTGTCTGGATGATTGTTTCAAACAAACATGGACTAACTAAGGTCCAAGCATGCTTAACAATCGGTCTGCCATCATAACCATCATAACAATCAACTAAAAATAATGAAAAGTAAGGAAAACCTCTTATACTACAAAACGAAACTACAGTGGCAAGAAACAGCTTACGCTCAACAGCTCGTCCTCCTTTTAACAAAACACGATTATATGCTTCAGCGTTGCTGTCACCATAAACTTGACTTTGAAATAAATATCTGAACAAACAGTAACAACTTATTTTCTATTGCAAGTTAGCCCATGTTTTATCTTACGTATTATGAGATGTATTTATGTAATAATCTGTCAATGGTCTAGAGGATAAAGGATCACATCTTACAACAAGCAAAATTGATATTTTTTCTCTTATACTTCGTCATATCTTGATATGGTTGACGTGCATACGATGGATTCATTAAATCAAACTCTTCACTCAACATTAAGTTTCGAAAACCTTGGAGAAACAGGTCAATTCGTAAAAGGGTCATTTATCGCTCAGTTTTCTTCTTGCATACCATCAATGCCTAATAAATGTTGACTTTTCAATTCCAGATCCATTTCATACTGTTCGATCATCGCTGATGCACGCTCACTCGTGACAACGTGTTCCTAACACATGAACAAGTCTTCAAGATCGCACTTAGACTAATCACATTAAAAAGGATTCTACCGAATTTAAAAATTTGAAAGTATCAAAAAGCTGAATAGCACGTTCGATAGAGAATTTTATTGCACATCTAGTCATATATAATTTTTGGTTTGAAACTATGATCGTTTCTCAAAAAATAATTTTTTAAAATGTTCGACCATTTACTGACATGAGATAAAAAACGTTTATCAACTCAGTTAGCAAGTTTAGTGAAGATATGATTTATACTGAATTTTGTAGAGTGGAAAACGCAGTATAAACTGGCGATAAAAGAATTAAAAGAACATGGTTATTGTTTGAGAAAAACATATTTTTCTAGCAAAATTTGAAATTTTCATTTTTTATACGATTTACTAAAATTTCTGTAGCAGGTCAAAGAAATACAGCAACACTCCCAAACTTTGTCAAAAATTGTCTGACACAACTCTATCTAGCAACACAATTTGAGCCTTTGAGAGCGGCTGTATTAATAAAACAATCAGTCCACTATAAAAATTTCAGAAACAATTCTGCAAATCAGTCTAGTTTTTTCTTTGAAACGATGGAGCCAAATTTTTGCATTTCATTAGAACCGTCATTAAACGAACTTTAAAAGTACATATTGCTTTTTTTCCATCATGCTTTGTCCTTGAGAAAGTTCATATTTTCTAGATCAGGAGCGCAAAAATCGAAATTCTGCCGGTATTCTCTATTTTATTCATCAGGACTCACGTTTTATTTAATATAAATATTATATTCAGAATCAGCGTCATAAACTAAACCGAATTATATATATTTCGAAACTTTTTGTTGGTTTTCCTTTCTTGGTGAAAATTTCAGCAATTTTTCAATGTAAAAATTCAAAAAGGTCAGAGTAGTCGGACAGACTAACGAAGTATACCTTTCGATTTAGTTTATGACGCTGATTCCGAATATGATATTTATATTAAATAAAACGTGAGTCCTGATGAATAA
>CAJNOQ010005717.1:0-14784 GCA_905250885.1 Didymodactylos carnosus | reverse complement strand
ATTACAAGAACAGCCCTAAATGCTTAGCGCTACAGAAAAAAGAAGAAATTAATTTAGGGCTTTTCTTGTAAATTCTATAACTTTGCAAAGAAAGGTCGTGTAGAACTAGGACATGCCTCATTTTAATCAGAAATTTGCGGGCTGCAATTATGCCTTATTAAGAAATGTTTTGGTAATCTTTTAGAGTTAGTGAAAAACTGGTTTTCCAGAAAACTGTATCTTCGAACAACCATGGGCAGCTCCCATAAGCATATTCGGAATCAGCATGGTCGATAACCTATAACCCACCAGATTTCGATCAAAAAGCGATTTATAACCTCGAGAGGTTCCCTCGTGAGTCTTTCAGACCAAGGCGAAAGTTGAAACGTTCAACCAGCCACTGTGTCTCGACTGAAAAATAGATCTCAAAGCAAAACGAGCCATTTTGTAGAGAATTTAATTCTCTATTCAATGGTATGTTTTTAAACATTTTTGAACAAAATGTCCAGGTCAGAAAATTGGAATTAAAGTTTTTAAAAATTTTAAATTAAAACTTTTGTATTGAAAACTAATTTTTTCTTCAAAAGAAAAGCCAGATTCGTGATCAGCATGAAAAGCGTTTAGTGATGTGCCTCTATCGATTTTCGATGAAAATAATTCAGAAAAAACTTGATCAGGGAAGTGTCGCGTTACGTGGACAAGCCAATCTGGTAAAATTTTGAACTCGATCGGATGAAATTTAAGGGGGTGTCGTAATGTGCCACGATGAAGCCTGGTAGCAAAAAAATAGTTTTCGAGGAAAAACGCATTTTGTACATAGGTCACTTTTTTCAGAGCATTTGCCGCCATGCTTATATCTCTGCGAAAACTTATCAGAAAGTTCTGTAAAACGTCTCATTGTGAAGAAAACACTTTCTTCTATCCGACTATTATAAGAAAAATTTTGCATATACAGAAAAAGAGAGAAAAGTTTATGAAACTAAAAAATTGAGCTTTTTTAGGTGCTGAAGGAAAAACTTCAGAAATCCATAATTTTTTCAAAAAAAGGTCGTGGAGCCCTGGGAGTGGTCTTATTTTGTAGCCCACACTTTCCTCTACATCAGGCTATGCTGAGCTCAAAATCCGAAATTTTTACAAAAGAGAGGGGGGTACCCTTAAAACGTTCATAAAACGATATCCACTTCTTGAACCTTAAAAGGTTCTATCCGGCACCATTTTTTTGTAGAGAGTACTATTGGCTACTACAGATTAGATGTTTCCTTATGTTTCTTTGTTTATTATTTTATTCAATCGATATTGTGTTCTTTTCAACCGAAAAGTACACAAAAACTGCATATCAGCAAAAAAGTACATATAAATCAGCCTGAATATCACTCAGCTCACTTTGGAATACATGAGCAGCTACGTTATAATATATCTAGATTTCCTCTGCATAACGAAACTTATCTAGTATATCTAATTCATGTTCTAAATTTTTATCACCAATGGCATCAATTTCTCTCAAAAAATGTTTCCGAAATTGTATGAGATCATGTTTCATAATTTTTGATATTTTTAATTTAGCTTGATTGCCATCATCAGAATGCTGACTAGTTGTTCGTTTACTAGGTTTTCCTAAATCATCATAAAATGTGTTTGTTTCTTGTTGAATATTGGTTAAAACATTGGTAATGAATGAGACATATTGTGCTAATAAAATCGCTTTTCTAATACCAGTATTTTCATATTTATTTTCGTCATCAGTACTTAACACCACCAGATCTGTATCATCAGTGGACGATAAGATTCTTGACAATCTTTCATTTAGATCAACTTCAATTGTGCTTTGATGACGTTTATCATCGATATCATCAAATTTTGTAGTTAATTTTAACATGGATGACGGATTTAGATTACTAATAATTTTTTCTTTTAATTTAACTAAAATACAACCTCTGATACTTTCGTTATCTAACGAAGAGGGTGAAAATGAAGCAAATGTAAAATATTCATTTGTCATTCCAGTTTTTGGTATACCATATACTTTTTCAATTTCATATTTTTCTGATTCGATAAGAACCATAATATCAAACGCAATTGGATTAATAATATAATTAAAATCATCATTTAATACTTTTCTAAATTGTTCATTTGAATGTACCGAATAATAATTGCTGCCACGTGTTTTTGTTAACTGATAGACTAACTCACTGTTAAAATCTAATCCAACGCCAACATATGTAACAAATATATTTAATTTTGAAGCTTGTACTGCTGAATCTATTAGAGATTCTTTCCCTCCACCTAGATTGGGTTGTGCATCTGTGAGAAATAATATGTGATTGAGATGGTGTTCATCACCAATTATTTCGTACTCGCTTAACATATCCGAAAACATTTGAACAGCCATTTTCATGCCACACTCCATATTTGTTCCACCATCTGCTCTTATTTGGTCAACATACTCGTATAATTCGTTCATATTTAAACCCGTTACTTTTCGAAGTGGTTGTAAAAGATTGGCACTGGAATTGAATAAAACGAGTCCAAATTGTTCATTTGATTTCAAGTTATTGATTAATTGTTTGACTACTTGTTTAGCTACATCAATTTTTGTTAACGACGATAAGTCTTGATTCTTTATTGATTCTAATCCATTGGTGGATGGTGATGAAAAATGCTCACTCATCGAACCAGAAACATCAAGCACTACGACTAAATTCAGTTGTTTACGCTCATTGATTCCATCATACTTTGTTCTGAAACTAACGTTCAAATAGATTTCTTGATCAGTAGTTAACACATTTTTTGTTGTGGCAAACGTAAACGTTGATTCTAGCAATTGATCTGTTGTTGTATCTGAACAACCAGTATCAAAATAATATTCATTGTACAATCCTTCAACATTGATTGAAGCATTCGTCGGTAATAAACAGGTGCTGTTCCATAATGACATGAATAATTCAGAATTGTCCAGCATGAGATTATGTAAATATTATATTTATCAATTATTAATCTATCCGTCAATAATAATTCAAGGCTTTTCAGCTGCTTCGTACGACGGCAAGAAAAACTCTTCATTATCAAGTAGAAAATCATCATCATTAGCACTAGTTTGATATGGACATGTGGTATGTGATTAGCATCACCGGAGAATATTTGCTGTCGAAAATGATCAGAATTTTGTGAACCACAGCAAACACTCGGCATCAAGTAAAATTTCTCCTACTTTACAAGACTAAAACTATTAAAGTGACTTTATCACTGGTGAAGTTTGTATAATGAGTTTCTTACCTCTATATATATATATCAAAAAACTGAAAAATGGTGACAAAGAAAGTATATATATCAAAAAAGTATATACAGCTGTCGATTATTCTTCACAAAGCCTCTGACACTACAGATTCATTCAACACTATCTTAGCGTTGTGCAATACGAAATGAATCTTCATACTGTTGCATGAAAAAAAAAATATTCATTAGTTATTGCACAACTGCACGTAAGGTAAGGTTAGCTTAATGATCTAAGTAAAAAACGGCATGCAATGGGATGTTTGACAAACGCTTTCGTATAAAATAAATCTGTCAAAAACTTCTGGCTGAGGTTTTCCAGTCGATTTTATCAAGAAAACTTTCATTTCATCTGTTTAATCTGCATTTTGTCAGTTTAAATTTAATTAACGTCCTAAATTATACTAAAAATAATCGATCTCCAAATTTTTTACCAGGAATACTGTTCGAAAATATGAGTGACAATGTATCGTTTCAAGAAGGAGATTTATGTCAAATTTACAAAGTTAAAAAAAATCAATATTTCTGCAAAAATCTACGTCAAAATTTGGTGACATTTTTATCTTTAAAGCTTTTTTATTTGAAAGAAAAGAAGAGCATCAGAACCACCAAGTTTAACCCCATTATAGAGAAGGGAGAAATGCAAAGAAAAAAATGAGAACTGAGACATGATATCTGAGGAGGGAGGAGAGATTGAAGAGAAACAATATGACATACGGCTTTTGATATATAGATCATTTCATAAACAATATACCATACAATAAATGGCAGTGCTTTAAAAGAAGAAACTGTCATTTTTATTAGTGTTTCATATTCATAGCAAATGAGGTCGATTATACTTGCGTCCGGTTTGGAAGGAGACGGTATATGTATTCTGATTTGTTTTTTTATGTAGATTTCGAATCCGGCGTTTGTGTTTGTGTGCAAAGGTTAGTTTTCGAGAAATAGAGTAAAAACTGTTTTTACGTGGAAATTAACGTCTTTTATTGCGTTCTCTCTTTTTTTCGTCCTGAATATATGTTTTTCTTTCCATTTTCTCTTTTCGTATTTTATTGTGGTGAACGAACAGAAGGAGAAAGAGAATATCCGTCTATAGTTTGTATCGAGCACTGCTGTTATCCAGTAAGGCGTCGGAAATTCAAAATTTAAGAAAATTCATTTTCTCAACAACGAAGGAATATTTTCCAAAACTGATACATAACTTTTTTCGTGCTATAATGGCAAGTGGAATGATATAAAAATATTGGCTTCATCTCCTATTCAGAGAGACTTGAAGCTTCTTTCGCCAACATGAACAGGATTTTGGCTATTGGTGAAAAACTCAAATTTTTTAGGTCATATCATGCTTGAACAGTATCGAAACACTATTTATCGGATTCAGTTTTTTACGGAGAACAAGAATAAAAATCTTCCAAGGTTCCCAAACACATTGTATTCGAGTTTTACGTTAGTTTAAATAAACTGTTTTTTAAAATTTTAAAATCTTCAGTTTTTATAAATTTTCGACATTAACTTTTGATTCGAAAGGTTAAAACACACATATTCTTGTTCAGCTCGACGAGCTCTATCCAACAATATATAAATATCGCAAAAATGAATTTTGCTTAAGTTTTGAATCTCCGACACCTTATACTTGTTGAAAATTGAGCAGATATAAAATATGACTTTTATTGAATACGAGAGAACAAAGGAAGACTGATAATAAGAAACGCCACAATTACTTGTATAGAAATCATTTGTATGCTCTCGCGGGGTATAAAAAAGTAGATGGTTGACTCCTTTTTGTAGCAAGCAACGTTGTTACATCAACAACTTGAACTTTGTGATCAAATCTGAAAGAAAATTCTGTGATAAAAGGGACTTCCTGACTCTTTCTTCGAGATGTATGAGTCGTCTTGCAAACTGGTTGTTCAAACGTTGTCTTTTACTTCTTTTTATTTAATTCATTTAATACTTTCTTGCCAGAATTCATACACAGAAAAATGACATATCCGAAATGATGTTGATGGTCTCGTGGGAAAGCCGATCACGTAAATTACCTATGAGTTCAACGCTCAATGTCTCAAAAGAAGGTCCCTTTTTCGAAGAAAAGCTATTGTCAGACTTATGTGTAGTATAAACAGAAATAGCTATCCTTTAATTATTACTATCTGATTTCGTCTTACTGAACAGATGATTTGTTAAAGTCTTGACACAAAAATATCCATGTCTGTGTAAATGAGATATATACTCTAATAAAACTGAACCAAAGAGAAAAGACGCTGAGAAAGATGATTTAATGTACGGTTATGTATTTTTGTGATCACCAAATTTATTAGTATAACGGATGATGCAAAAGTTCTGCATTACTTTTGTTTTTGATATAGCGTTGCGATGAAATATCTTTGAGACTTTATCCTGTTTTTATTAGAAAGAGCAAAGTGTGTAGTAGAGAAATATATAAAAGCGTTTGATCGGAAATGTTTCTCGAAGGCCTTCAAGGATTTTAGCACAAAAGGCATCGGGAAACTGTTCCGTAACCTTTTCGAAAAATTCCCCCCAATAAGAAAGGTTACCTTTCTATTTGTTTTATTCGAGTTTTATAATGTAAGGGTAGGGCACTATAGAGATGTGCGCGGGTACCGTTTTCGTACCCGTACCCCACCCGACCCGAGAACTTTGTATCCATCCGTACCCGACTTATGCCTAAAAATTTTCTCCTTTTCCGTCTCCAGCAAAAAGCTTTTGTTTTTCGGCTGGAGATGACAAATTATCATTGTGTCCCCAAATAACTGTTTTTTAAAACTTCATGTATTTTAGCTAAAATATTGTATTTTTCATTAAAAAACTGTCCGTATGTGTAAAGTAGAGGGGAAACAAAGACAGTCATCGCAAGATTTCCATCAATAAACTTGACTCGCCAAATTTAAAAAGCGACGATTTGATTTATAAAAGTTTTTACTTTCTAATTAAAACGATGTTAATCAAAGAAACTGTTTTAGCTACGATTTACAAAATGATAGTGTATACTACTTACATGTGCATTGAAAGTTTGGCGTTTTCTTTGTTCCTAATAAGAAACGTGTTTAATCTCCCGTTTTTTTTGTTTGAGATATTTGACAGGCAGAAAATTTGAAATAAATGAGAAAAAGACTATAGTGAGAGAGACTCTGTTGTTTTACTCAAATTATAATTTTTTTCATACACTAGAATATAAGATATAATATTTTCTCGTTACTTTACTCGCCTTTCCTAATGTTGACTAGTATTTAAAAAGAAGACTTTCGGCGTAAAGAAAAGACTGTGCCAAACTTGTGGACAATATAAGTATACTACGAGGAGGAAGAGAGGGAAGTAACAATAAGAAGAGTAAAGAAAGGCAAACAACAACTGATAAGCTAAGAGAGAAAGGGCATAAAAATCAACATAAGGTAAAGACGTGATGAACATCCGTAATGACACATCCAAGAACAAAAACAGAAGAAAATGCTACTGTGGTGTGTGTAATTTAGGCATGCACCGATTTCGATTATTAGAAATGGAAAATGTCTTACTCTAAGTGCAAAACGAAATTTTTCTTATGGCAAAATACTAAAGCGACGTAAGAGTTCAGGTTACTTGCGTAAAGTGTAAAATGAAGTTAATATACAAAGCGGTAGTTGCGCGGTGACTAGGCATGGGACGGTAAAGGTTACCGTTACCGTTTTGCCGATCTAACCAGTTTTTCTGTTACCGCGTTACCAGTCTTACCGGTTTTACCGTACCTTAGCGGTTTAACGTTTGATATGAATGTATAAGAAAATTTAGTAGAAAGTGAGATTTTCATAGTAAAGTGACGTATACTGTCATATTTTGAAGTAATCATAGCCGAAGGATTACATCAATCTGTAAACGACGATCGTAACAGAACTCATCGTTTCCATTGTACGACCGTCGATTTTCGACATAAACTAAAGTTTACCTTGATGGAACTTGGGTCTGCGCATTTTTTTCTTTTTGTAACGAATATCGTAAAAACTTGAAGTACTCTCATTAGTTAAACGAACTTAAAAGTTAGATGATCTGCTATCCGTTCGAAAACATTTTAGAAATATGAATTTTGAAATTTGAAACAGTTTTCAGGAAGAAACTGCATGAACATTAGAGAGCATAAAATAAATATATTTTTTGTTAAAATAATTACGGACAGGATTTTGTAAGAGCAGGTAAGAGCTGAGGATGGTCTGTTGGTACCCCGTCTGGTTTAACTCTTAATATCATTTAGGTTTGAACACTGGAGAAACGTTCAGAGAATTACGAGTGCCAGATAAAAAATAAAAAATTCATGGTACACCTACTATTTGGAAGGTGACGATAACGGTGGGATTTGGAAAGTTAAAATAGCTGAAGGAGAGAGCGTTCGTATGCATCTTAAGGCAATTCGGTCAATCTTCTAACTGGACTTTTCGTCTGAAAGGAAAATTGATTATGTTGTCACGAGAAGAAGAAATAAAAAGAATGCTTGAAATTAGTTTGGCTAAGCTTGGTTGGCAAACAGATGGTGAAATTGGTTCCATTACTCTTTGTCATAATCTACTGAAAGATGTGTCTTACACGTTGATTGAACGGGTTCGTTTCGTAATCAATGCTGTGTAAGTAGATGTATTGAATAAAAGTTTACATTAATATATCTTTATTACTTGTTTATTTCCAGTCGTGATATGAAATTGTTCTCAAAAGAAAAAGTTACACAAACGAATAGTGATTCGACAAAACGTCGAAAAAAAAGAGGTAATAAAATAAAAATCTCTTTTACTTCTGTACAATAGAAATTGTTCTTCCCAAAGCAGAAAACTCGAATAACGTTGGAATTTCCTGTCTCTTGCGACAGAAAACTCTGTTAGTAGTGTAACCATTTGATTCTTCGTTAATCTCTTTTTTTCCATTCTGATTGCCAGATTCAACTGAAGATGAACAAACAAAAAAGGATGAATCAGAGGAAACGTCAAACGAGAAAAGGAAAAAAAAGACGCCATCGCGGTATGTATCATATCTTTCTTAAAAAAATATTTCACCTTTCGTTCCGTTCTGTATTACAGTGAATCGAAACAAATTCAAGAGTCGTTGTCCAAAAATTACCCGCCATCTCGAAAACAATGTCAACGAAGAGTGAAAATAAACATAAAACATGTTTTTTTACAATTTTGTGTTCTTTGTTTTTTCTTGTTCATCTATATTTTAGCGTTATTTTTCTATTGTTATACAGTAAGCTGAATAAAGAGAAAAAAATACTTTATGCTCATCATCTGACACTTCAATATGTCTAATTCTATCAACAATTTCTTGAGGATCATAGCTTTCGAGACGAATTAATTTCGATATATCCATTTTCAACTTTCCAAATTCAAGTTTCAATTTGTAATTACCTGAAAACTAAGCAAAGTTAGAACATACAACTAAGAGATTTGACAGCGAACTTTCAGTTAGCTGCAACCAACTGTCGCGGATTCTCTAGTCATTCCTTCCCTTTTTCTCTCAGAGAAGTCCACTCCGACAGGTTCACTGGAGTCGACCTCGAGCAAAAAAGACGACGATTGATTCTATAATCATTCGGTGCCTTCTCCCTAGGTGGAGTCGACTTCAAGAAAGCAAGCGACGATTCATTCTCTACTAATTCGTTGCCTTTTCTCTCATCGGGGTCGACTTCGACAGACTCGATAAGGGCTGTTAAAATATCCGTGTAAGGTGTAAGAAAGATCGCCTATAGCATACTACACAAAGCGAGATAATAAATAACTTATAGACGTCTCAGCATTTCATCTGTTCATACAATTCATACATTTCAAACACTTTACCATTTCAGCATTTGATGCATTCCATACATTTGATACACTTCATACAGTGCAGCATTTCATACATTTTATATATTCGGGTTAGCTGGGATCAGAGATTAATTAAACAAATAAAAATAATAAAATCAGTAGAATAAACCGTCCTAGCTGATCATGTACAATCCTATCGAATCCATTTCCATTTATTTATTTAGTAAAGTTGAGTTCAGATACAGATAGAAAAGAGAAAACAAACTTAACAAGCATTGCGACAAAAGCGACGTAAATAAATACATCTCTTGTAAAGGTGTCCAACCTATATGAATTAATGTATACAATATGTATAAAAATAAAATAAAATCCTATAATAAGATCATATAGGATCTTATATGATCTTAAAAGCTCCTACTATTGGATCTCATAGGATCCTGTACTAGGAATCCTACATCATTTCTGGCTTTAAGATGGTAGACGTGTTTCCTATAAGATCCTATATGATTTCAGAGCATCATATAAGATCAGACAAGAACTTATTTTAGGATATGATAGGATCTCACAAGATCCCATATGATCCTATTATAGGATTCGTTGACCTCGGTTTGACTTGACATTGGTTTTGTTTTAAACACAACCGACAAGTGGCGCTCTTTGTCGCCGCAGACCTAGTATTATCCTGACAAAATAATTCTTTCGTACATCTTTAATTGAATATACTTTTGAAATATGCCAAAGGTTTTTACAAACACTTCCCTTCCTTATCGACAAAATGTAGTGGTGAATTATGAAACTTCGACCAATAGTCAAAATCTTCCTTTACTTTCCTTACTTTTCTAGGATGCACCTTATTTTGTTCCTTTCATCGACAGATTGTTTTGGTCATTTACTTACCTAAACCTGAAAAGAGAAGTTTCAAAATTGATTAATCATCGATCATCCAATTCCTCGCATCCAACTTTCTTCATGCAATAAAACGAATATAGTTTGCGACGGGTACACTGTAAATGGTGTAATGAACTAATGGATGTGACGGCCAATAAAAAAAGTGTATGGCGCTAGTGTGTCACCCACAAAAGTTACTGAATATTTAATGGCGACATAGAAAAGTGTGTGACTGGTAGTGCCATACACAAAAGTATATGGCGCTAACTGGAGCGACCTTTTTATTGCTCTAATTTTCTTTTGTGCTCAAATTGAAAAGGATACTCCTGGGGCCTGTTTCATAAACAAACTTAAGTCAAAAAATTGACTTGAGTCAAACTTAAGTCTAAAAAGTTCTTTGTCTTTTTTGACTTAAGTCAGACTTAAGTTTCTTTATGAAACACGCCCCTGGTGTTCAAATACAAACAGACGAGAATTTTTTCTGTCGTTTTCTGAATAAGTATTAAATGTTACTTTGTCATCAGCTGTTTTGTTTTTAAGTTCTAATGTCCTGGAAACACCAACAACTTTGTTGAAACTGGAGAAACGTAAATGTGTATAAGACTAAATATTTTAATATCCAGACATGTATGTGACATTTATACAGAAATAGAGAAAACAGTAGTCCTGTTACACTGTCTATGACGTTTGCTCAAATGTTAATAACAGCATTAGGAAATAGCTTATTTCATCTACAACAGCGAAATAAGTTATACAATAATAGAGAGGCTAAAAATTCCGGTAGAAATAGAAATGCTTACTAGTCTGTGAGACAATTATCCTTTGTCATCCATACATGGTTTGTTCATGACATGCTTCCTAAGCAGTTATTCATGTACTTTAGGTGGAAAATGTCTAATGAGTACAATTGTCCTGCGTGTCCATTTGTGACAAAGCAGTTGAAAAGATTCATGAGCCATGTCATCACACATAAGACAAATAAGTTTTATATTATATCGTGCGCGATATGCAACAAAACTTGTAAAGATGCACGTAGTTTTTCGCAACACATGAGCCATGCTCACAGAAATATTGGTTTTTTGGAAGAAGATAATACTAACAATGATAGAAATGCAGATCTTGATGGTGACGATAATAATGACAAAATAGCAATGGATTTAGATGAACAAGATGAAACTGCAGATTCACAATTAATAGGTAGTAGTTTCCAAGAAAACAGTACATGTGAATCACTACCCCAACAAGAAGATTGTATATTGTTGTTTATAAAACGAATATTACATTTTCTTCTAACGCTGCAATCGATGTTTTTTATATCGGAAGCAGCTGTATCGTATGTCGCAACAAATTTGTGTGATATTTTAGAATGGGCAATCAATAATACACAGGCATGTTGACTACTAACTGCACTTTTATGAACACGACACCATCGTAAACCATTATGTGTCGTCTTGTGTTGAGTAGATTTAGTGTATATTGTTTTATTATAGCACGTTCGTGAGTCTATCGATCACGTCCGAAAAATGACAAATGTTAATTCAAGATTAAGAGCAGCCGAAAATTGTTTTGGATATAATCCTCCACAATGTCGAACTATCACAGTAAGTTTCAACTGTATATTTTGTTGCTCACACCTCTAGTTCTTTTTTTAGATACCACGACACAATAAAGGCGATTTATGTATTAATTATAGTTACGTTTCTTTTACGGATGCATTAAGAAATTTCTTGAAACTTCCGGAGGTCCAACAAGATATCACCGAGCTAGCAACAAAACCATCAACATATCCCATCATGCTTGACATTCACGACGGAGAGTTTGCTCGGACGCATCCGGTTTTTAAGACCCGAGATCTTCTTAAAATTGAACTTAATTCAGGTAAATACAACCTTTATGAGCAGGAGATTCTCGTTTTGCTAACTTGGTTTTATTGTATTTTTATAGACGGTCTGAATATAACAAATGCAATATCAAATCATATTCACAAAACATTTTTATTTTATTGGTCTCTACTAAACCTACGCCGTGACCATCGTTCATTACAAGCTTCCAAAAGGCTGGTGGTAGCCTGTCCCGAAGATGACTTAACAGCCGACGTTTTGCAACAAATAACTAGTAAGCTAAAATTTGCAGACTTTGTCCGCTGGTACGTTCTTTTTTCGCTACTTTTACATTTATTGTAGGTGAGTTTGTCAGCAGTTTACAAAAAATGGCTAAAGATGGTGTTGATGTTGTTATCAATGGTGCTAGAAAAGTTCATCAAGTGGCATTGTTTTTCACGTTGGGAGATTACCCAGCACAACAAGCACTACATGGAAGAAAAGAATCAGTATCAGCGTTGAAGTTTTGTCCATGCTGCAATGTCACGAACGATGATTATAAAGACAACATTGATCAATTACCAGCACATTACACAAATCAGGATTACGAACAAGCGTGCAAATTTATTGAAGAGTGTGTAAAAAATGGGGATGAAAACACAACAGCAATATGGAGAAAATTCTATGGAATTAATAATCGTAGTATATTTGCCGAATTACCCAATTTCGATGTTACGCTACAAGTGTTACTTGATCCGATGCATATTTTACTCCAAGGTTCGTATAAGTTTCTGTGTTGTAACTTGATTCTTGGTCTGTAGTAGACACGACGTAGACACAATGATATTTAAAAAACTCAAGTGTAATGACTATGTTGATTTATAAGGTTAGAATAACAACCAAGATTTTTCCTTGTAGGTGTTTGTAAATATCATTTGAACGCGTTTCTGCAACATTGTGTCGATGCAAATCGTTTTACAATGGCACAATTCTGTTTAGTTGTTAATGAATTTTCGTTTGATGTGAGTGAAAACTTGTCAAAACCATGTTTAAACATGAGGATAGAAGAATTGAGAAATTCAACGACAGGTATACGAAAGCAACATGAAAGCAAATGTAGTCTTCTGCTGTTTTACTTATAGGATTACCCCTTGATGCAATGCAAACTTACCATTTATTGATGAACTTGCCATTTATTTTGCGTAAATTATTGAAAAATTTCACATTTCCAGCTTATGATGTAATATTACTCTTAGTCGATATTGTTAATTTGATATGGGCATCAGAAGCAGATGATCAAACAGTGTTACAATTGCAAAAATCTACTTTACTTCATAATAAATTATATAAACAATTATATCCAGATAAATTAAAACAAAAGTTTCATTTTTTATTACATCTGCCAAGACAAATGAAATTATTTGGACCACATCGATTTATAACAACATTAGCGTCGGCACGAAAACATCAATATTTTAAAGGTCAAAAAATGCACTGTTTTAAAAACGCACCACTTACATTAACAAAACGTTTACAGGCATGGGAATCTGTTAAAGATTACAACAGTGATGGAACATTATCAACAGATATTTTTAAACATGAAACTGTTCTTCATCATGTGGAATCATTAACTGATGACCTACGTATAAATGTTGCTAAGTGGACGTTACCAGCTATGCCAACTCATACTGCAACACGGATAAAATATAATTCAATATCATATTCAGTTGGTACTGTTATTTGCGCTTCCCAAAATTATTTAGAGGAAAATCCAATATTTCTACAAATAATGAACATCTTTATTATCAAACAACGACCATATTTCGCGTGTACACAATTGAACATCATTCGTTTTGATGAAAATGTTAGAAGCTTCGAAGTGAAAATAAGTAACGACCATGGTTCTGTTACACCTGATTTTCTCAGAAATGTATGGCCACTAAAATTAGTTAATATAGACAATGTGTATTATGTTGGCTTTCGTCCACATGGAAGAACTTTTACACAACTGTAAATAATTAGCTACTGTTGTGCTGAATATGTTTTTTCTGGAAAGGCGTCCTTTTTTCGTTCACTGTACAACTAGGCGTCAATAAAAATGAATTAGTGTTTGTGTTATGCTCTTTGCATCAGTAATCGTTCTGGCATTCCGTTTTTATACTCTTTTACTGTTTTAGATTATATCATTTACGTTTATGATAAAAGGTTATGCGTAATCATGGTGTGCAGTATATTCTATGAAGATAAAGCCAATAATATTGATATTTTTGGAGTTTGTCCTGCGTGCAGAGAAAAAGTTGCTATTCATACGCATGATCCTTTCACGATATCACAACTAACTGCTCCCACGATAACTGCATCACCAAAACAAAAAACAAATCTAACAAATTTCAATTCTCGAACCCCATCACCAACAAGATATACAAGCACGATAGATGATAATACGTGTTCACTTACAAACACACTTAGGTTATCACCACGTGAAACACATACAAGTTCAAGATTGACAAATGATAATGGTTTTCTACACGGGAAATCACCAGATAGCAGTACTATTGATCACATATTTAAACTAGTAAGCGTCTGTTGATTAACGATTTTGTCAAATAACTTTCGTTTATATTTTCAGAGAGTTCGTACTAATTCTTCTTCGCCAGCCGATCAAAATAAAAAAGTTAATCAACTTCGATCGTAGAAAAAAGCTGATTGTTTTATGCTTTATATGCTTTTAGGTTTATGTTCCACGTACATGTAACTTGCCGATGTACAGTGCAGCTGTTGAACAAGCTTTACAAACAGGTGAATTACCACTATATTCAAAGTAATGGACTCTAACCCCTTAATCTGAATCGCTTCGGAAGATTGTTTTACAAAATGGGAAGATTACCTTTTGTTTTTTGCATATAGGAAACATCGATATACTTGAACAAAAATTTGTTATTGAAACGAGGGATTTTTATCTTACAAATTATCAACCAAGATCATCTCCTGATTACAAGAATATCGTTCAAGCAATAATCACTCGTTATCGTGAAATTTTGAATAAT
>CAJNOQ010005716.1:0-14785 GCA_905250885.1 Didymodactylos carnosus | reverse complement strand
TTTCAAGCAATTCTATCCTGTCTATTCTAAATTTTAGTATAATTTAATTGACAAAAAAATTATTAAATGATTTATTTCAATTGAGGGAAAATATGACTGCTACCTCAGTGTTATCGAAATTGAATTATCTAAAATAAATGATGAAATTCTGAGACGAAGATAAAACCATGGCGATAGTTCCAGTCATAAACTCTTCATATGAATATTACACTATCTGAGCTATGCAATAGGCCGAAACGCGTCGTAGCAGATTTTCTATTTTCATCACCATAGTACTTTAGAAATCTTTGCTTCTATTTAATTCTTTTGAACTTAAACATTTTTGCTAAAGTTTAGGGTTTTAGATATAAAAAATATGCAACCCTTGAGACATAGTCGCACGATTGGTTCATCCTTACCCATATCTTTCGAATCGCAAAAATCCGAGCTTGCTATCCTTCTCCGTTAAAAAGTTATGAGCTTGTGAAGTGGCGCGCATTTTATTCAAAAATGGGTAATAGGTAAAATAGATGTCTTTCTTCGTTAAGTTATATTTAAAATTAAAGCAACTGTCACTTTCAGACCTAGAACCAAATGGTCAAACTCCGGTGAAAATAGTCGAACTCTTTCATACTCAGTACTAATGAATTATCATTCTCGATAATATAGTCTAACCGATTTTTACAGATTATGAATGCATGCCTGGTTCTGTAATCAAACTGTAATCTCAACTGGGTTAGACTAGGAAAATATTGGCGTAGACTATAGAGAAATGTTAACATTCCCCTAAATATTCATCAACGAATTTGTCGACATACCGCAATTCAAGACTTCTTAAGTTGGGTAAGATGTGTGATAATTCGGACAAAAATGACGAATGGTAGTTTAACTGGAAACTGTGTTCCCACACGTGCATATAACAAATATTATTTCTCAAACGTGTATCGTCATCGTATTGTCGAACGTGTATCGTCATTTCAAAGCTACCAAAAAATGCATTAGGATGAAAAAATTAAGAAAAGTGAATAATGAGCAAGCAAGCCAGTCGACTACATCAACAACAGCAGCTTCAGTCTCGCCGCCGTCTTCTACTTTAACATCGCCTAATTCTCAGCAAAATCTAAACTCTTCTCAATCTACGACAGCATCATCTTCGTCACTCACCGCTACTTCTAAAGCAACACCAGCTGCAGCAGCAAAAAGATCAGCTCAAAGTAACAGTAATGACTTGAACACGACGACAGCGAAGAGACCAAGACGAAGGTAGTTTTGTAGAACACCTTTTTAATTAAGAAATTATCTATTTTTTAGCTTTCTATTCTAGTTCTTTATAATTTATTTTAGTCTTTCTGTATAACTTAGAGTAAATTAAACAAGAACTGGACGGAGACGATATTTTTGCTTAGTTAAAGTGAGATTCTCCTATTCCACTGCACACCCTCCCAGAGATTTCGCGCTTCATAGTGGCTATTTTGCCTATTTGCGCCAGTTCTGTAGGATGATCGTGACGTTATTTGGTCAGAGAGAGTCAAAATAAACAGCAAATCTATTGAAATCTTGTTCAAATCGATCCAAATCCCTCCAAATCTTTTAAAATCTTCAAAATCCTCGAATCAGTTTTCTCCTCCTTGGAGAAACTGCAACGAATGATATATAATTTCCAGCAGTTTTTGGGAAAAAAGTGGACTTTTATATCTTTAGAAAAAAAGACCTGGAGGCCTACGAATAATTGCTTTGTAGGTTTCCGAGTGCGGCTGATTCTATGGGCTTGTTTAAAAAATTCTAAACCGGTCGTACAAAGGCTTTCTATAGACCGGATCTCTGGAAAACCCTTAAAACATGAATTTTGAACTTTGTAAGCGATTCCATTAGAAAGAGCACACTCGAAAACCTACAAAAACGTGTCTGAGAGATCTTTCCAGCGCTTTAAAATCCAATGTCCACATGCCTACCCAAAATTGCCCGCTGTGCAGGGGTGAAGAAGCCGAAAAAATGAAATTCTGTAACACTTGGCCGCGTCGAACTGTTAACAATTAAATGGTTGTAGTATGAAGAAAAAGTTGAGATACGATGAATAAACCACCAATGAATGAACTTTTAACACGTGCCAAATTCGGTAAGCTCTGATGTGAGATCAACGTTTGATAAAAGGGCAACAGATTTAATGAACTTCTGTCAGGAAAAGGCGTAAGCGGCAGGGCCTGTGAAAAAGCCCGCTCTTTCATCTTGGCAGGGAAAAATCTTATGAGCTTGTGCAAGTCTCCAGGGAACATAGTGGTAAACGCCGGAAGACTGCATGCGAACGTACCGCATACTCGTGTGCCATACAGGGACAGACATGAATGTCTTTGATAAAAGAGTGATGACATTTTTTCTTCAAACTATCGAACGTTCGAGTCATTCGGTTATTCTTCGATCAGCACTGCAGAGGAGAGATGATCTGTCATTATGAGTCATAGCAATACCTTGATGCTTTTACCTACATTTAAATTGCTTTGCATCTGTCTTGTCAATGCATTTGCATGTTGACAGTCTAGCTTAATATTAGAAATAGAATTTGGTTCAGTATGTTGCACTCCTGTCAAGCGATGAGTTATGTTCTAATAATAAAGAATGTTTTGTTGATTTATTAGTTTTAAGAAGAATGGGATCATAGTTATGATTAATGGTATAAGTTATTACTTCATTCATGAAAGTGTTCATTTATCTAACATACTTGACTGTTCTGACTAAATCAGTACTTTTATATAGACCGATAGTGGGCCAGAGATGGTTCCTGAATTTTGCATGATATTATTTTTTATCAGGTTAACTGATTGTTACTTTCGTCTGTATAAAACTACCAGTGACCAACTCTTCAACTACGATGATGATGTGAATGACCATCACTGTATATATTTGTACCGTCAAGGAACGTTGAAATCGGAGGATAGTATTCCATTTGTATTATTGTCATATTGTATTCGATTATTGGAACGTAGTCGAGATACTCGTTTTATCAAATGTTTTAGCGGTAAAATCTCAACGTTCGTTGAGTTGAAAGCGATGAACATAAGTACTAGCGATCTGTTTAATTGGTATGCATCACTGTCCGTGATTGAACGTTATCAGTCGTATATTGATAATCGCTCCGCTAATGTTGATAAGACGATCTAGTGTAATTGCAGTACTTCGTCATTTGAAGCTGCTTTTGAATATCGTCTTAATTATTACGCAAAAGATACAAACGATAGGCTGGCACTTACCATTCTCGATTTATTCCGACTTAAACGTTTAACATATGATGATTATCAATTAGAGGTTGAACGTTCGTGCTATCGTAACTGTACAGATATTAATAACAGAACAGATATGCATTGCCTAGACAGACGTGAGATATGTGATGGAAAAATTGATTGCTCTGATTTATCAGATGTGCAAAGTTGTCAGCAGTTAGAAATAAATCAATGTAATCGAGAAATGAAGTACGGTTGCCTAAATGGACTGTGTATATTAAGCAGTTTCTTATTTGATTAGGACGCAGCTTGCTTAGATAATTCGGATGAAACAAACAGATCTGATGCAAACCCAAACAAGCACACAATGAGATAAATTCGATGAGTGTTAGAAACAATTGGTATGCAGATTGCCGTTGAAATACACAGACAACATATTATCATGCTATGACTGGATGTATGCCAATGAATTATTGTCACAAAATAGTCCATTAAGCCCTGATATTCTAGGAGCTCAACTACAACGATTATTTGCCTTCCTCCCTTCCAATTAAGACAGTCAACACAAACGAGAGCGACGTGATTTCGGATAAAAGATCTTCGTAAAAGCAGTTTCATATGGAAGACTTTTAAATAATTACTGCAAAAATGCCGTTTTTTGAGACTGTTTTGGACCTAGAAAACGAACATGCATTTTAGCTAAAATGTATGCCAGTTTCACACGCTGAATTCGAAAAAATAACGGTGAGACTAGAAAGTGAGATGGAAACATTTTTTCGCTATTTTTCTTAATGCAGAGACTTTTTGAAATTTTGGGCCCCTACGGTTTTAGGAATTAGCGGCTTACTCTGACTGTCAAAGAGAGACGCTTTTTTTCAGAAAATATAGTCGCACCCTCGAGAGAGCAAGGGCTCAGAAGTCCCGAACTCCTCTATTCGACGGTTCCAACTTTTTCTCGAGTGCTCGTTACCTATCTGAAATCCGAGGGCTCGAAATCGATACCCCTCGAAAGCTTAGATCCAGGGATCCGCAGTGTCATTTTCTGAGGGTTGGAGGCATCGGCGAGGGCCTATTTTCGAGTACTCACGAACGACTTTTATCTGCATTAGTATATTCATAAAATGCATGACAAAAAACTTTCTGATGAAATAAGTGGATACGGCGTCGAAAGTAAAATAAATGAATGGACAAAGCACATGTTGACGAAGGAAAACATCTTCAAAGACTGAAGGTCATCAACCTAACAATAGAAACATCCGTCCATCTCTTATATCATATATTAAAGGAGAGAAAGACGTCCTTATTGTCTGTATTTCACATGTAGAAAAAGAAACGCCGCTATCAGTAAAGTGAAGCAATGAAGCTAGCAGTGTCGTTTATACCGTTGAATAAAGGCAAACCATTATTGATTTATCTTCATCATTCTTCATCCAACCACTAAAATGTACGATGAGGAAGTTGCTGAAGTTAGGCTATCGGAAGCCGCCACAACTATGCTGACGACTGTAATAGAATTCTTTTTTTTAATATCTTATTTATACACTATCACAGTACACGAATCTTTTCTCTTGAGCATTTGCATTTTTGACGTTCTCCTTTCGACACTTTCCTTTCTAAGTTTTTCTCGATGTTTTTCTTCGGGGAGGGAGGAGCTTATTATTACGGCCCGTTGTGTCAGTTTTTAGCTGGTGAGCATGCTCCGTCTTCTGATGCCTAATTGATTCCGATATATTGCCGGATCAATGACAGAGCAATGAATGCACTACAAAATGAAACCATTCCTGGCTCTATACAACGGTATTTGAGGGGTGGCAAAATATATGCATCTAGTATAAAGTCGATGCATCTAGATGTAAAGATGCATTTATTTAAACGACATCAACATTTGTATGATTTCATGGAAGGTCTATCTTTTAAACTAACGAAAATATTCGGTGAATCTGTTTCGGATATAAGATACAGCTAATTCGAAATTCCAGTAAAATTTTTTTCTGACTTTATTACACATATTCTGATTCGACGCATAGAGCTGATCTCAAATATCACCTTTGTAACTTTTAAAATCTCTTTCTTCATGGAGAAAAATGCGAAAAACTGTGAAGACCCGAAAAGCCTCAAAAACCGACCTTCATCATAAACGTGATTTTTTTAAAGTTGTATTGGAAGCTAGAAAATTCTAACGATATTTTTCTGAATCAGCGTCAAAAACTGATTTAGAAAAAAGCTGAATAGATCATCCCAGAGGTAAACACCCGTCCGACATAGACATCCAGACTAGTACGTGTCAAAACGGAGTGATCCATTTTGTAACTGTATCTAGTTTTTCGTGTTAAGAGCTATCGCATTGAGTCATACGAGAAAAGAAGAAGAATCGACCTGAAACAAGCTTTAAAAGTATGTGCCGATTTTTGACATTCATCTTCTTTGCGGCGAAAAACGGCTTTCTTGGAACGAAGCGAAAAAGGGTCGGGTCATTCTCGACTAAGTCTCGATCTTTTCGTCCAAATTGAATGGAAATGGCGTCAAATAAAAGCGATGGCGAATTCAACGGAAACATTTTTAAAATTTTCAAAAACCATCCAGCGGATTTTCCAGAGACAGGATCTTCAAAAAATCCTCCCAATAATCACACTTTTTGAAAATGGTCTAGAACAATATATTGTGAGAAACCGGCTCTACATTTACAAAAATTTATATCTGCGTCTCTATTAGGAATGAATGGCAACTTCAGTATTCCGCGTAGTTGTGATATTCGAGTTCTGAATTTCGTTAGAATGATACAACGTTGACAACAGTCATTATAAACAGTTTGATTACACATACAACAGTAGAAAACACATGAAACAGTTTTATTTAACGTCGGACCTTGATTTTTGAGAGTTTAAAGTGGAAAGGAAACAGAAATTGGAGAACACTTTAATGGACACAATAGATGGAACAAACATAAAACCTCATTTTGTATATTTTCCTCGAAAAGCCATTTGTTGGCAACTGATAAGCTATAGCTCATCAGCTTTCTATTGCTTGACTTTCTAGTTTTTACTCTCACCCTCACCAAAGCGATCAAAAGTTTTGATCGCTTTGATAGTTTTGATTCAAAACTATTTTGTATAATGAATATTAATTCTCAAAATGAATGAAAAGAAATTTGATTTTTACATTTACTGCTCGTTACCATGACAAAAAATATTCTTTATTGAGGTTGAGAGTCTTGTGTTGTGACTTCCACCTCTTGTAGTTGCAAATATGAGTAAAATGATGTTTGATGTTGTGCTATAATTTACTGTTTTTCTTTCTTGCATCTTGCTCTTTCCTTTTCTCGTTCAAAAAATACTAATAATTTCAACAAGGAAAGTTCTGTTTTGTAAAAAAGTAAAAAAAATTTCTTTCACTTCATTTTCTCTTCACTTTTATTCCGATTACCTCACTATTATATCACTAAAAAGTAAGTAGTCGAGAGAAGTCAAAGTACGTCAACGGATAATACTCTAGAGGCCTGGGCGGAGTGGACTTTTCACTCCTCAGTCCGACCTGACATCCAACATTCAGTTAATAGTTTGAGCTTTTTAACAGAGAAAATTTGAAAAATGTTTGAGAAATTCCTGTTGACTACTTTTTTTCTCGTATAACGCATAAAAAATAGTTAGCATTGGCGTCGGATGATTCAAAAACAAAAGTGGAAAGTATCATCGACGAAAATTTCAAACCCGACCACCAGACCAAACTGGAGAGTTTTCGTAGTCGATCCGAACGAACTGGACGAAGTTCAATCCAAACCTGACCTCGGATCCGGTTGGATGTCGGTTTCGCGTCAAATCGGATCGGTTTACAAGAATCTGTGTCCCAAACGTCGCTTCCTTAAAGTAATTTCGCATAACTCCATTATCGATCAAAGCTAATCGACTATCTTTTTTTATTTGATGAGTAATATTGCCAAGTTTTTACTTATAGAAAAAAACTTCACAAACACTGCTCAAAGCTATCACCTTGCACTGATATTACAAAATTTAGCCCTTTGATTTCCAAAAGAATATTACGCAGCATTTCTGTTTTAATTACTTCAATTTCTTGCATTATTCTGCTCTTTAGAGATGTTCCATGAGTGAATTGAGTACCCTTAAGCAGGCCTATCAATCGCGAAAAATAGATTTTGTTAAAAGTTACATCATTCGATTCGGCATGGAAAACGGGGTGATGAAACTTTTTAAAACCTTAGAAGTCATTGTGCTATTACTATTCTTATTTCTCTTTGTTGAATGAATAAAGTTTAAACTAAACTAATTGAATAGAAATTATATAACTTTCCGTAACTTTACACAGATGCGGTCTAGGCCATTATATTAGACGAAAATGATATGCTAAATGATATAAGCTATCACAGATGAAAAAGAAAAAAAATGGAGAAAAAAAGCAATTTTTGGCGATATACCGCGATTTTCGACCTGACATCGGCCTTTTTAAATCGATCCAACGATATATTTGGATAGAGCTCGAAGAATTACATCTAACTGTTATAGTCTCACTTGAATTCAAAAATGTTCAGCGGACTGGCAGCACTAGAAAGAGGGTCGCCTATGCTTATTCTGCCCTCATCCTGAACGTATTTCGTTGTTATAAATATTTGAGCATTTCTGATGATCTTTATTCATCCGAATTTGAATAGAACTGTGAAAGTTGTATCTAAGGAACACTTTTTCGAACCGTTTAGAGGCCATTTTCTGCGAGAGGAGGGTCAAAAACCGGATTTGGAGTCCAGAAACCCGGTATAGGTAAAAGTCGTCTGGTGCTTCAGCACTACATTTTTGGGATTTGCAATATTCGTGATCAGCGTAACGGGCTTGATATTCCTAGTTAGTTTTGAAAAAGGAATTTTGGAAAAAATTTTTCAAAATCCTGAAGTGCAGAGGGGTCAGAAATCTCGAAGTAATTTCAAGGAAAATGGACTAAGCTAGCTTTCTAGACCATATCGGCCTTGTTACTCCCGTATTGCTAGAAAATATCGTGGGCCGAAAAGTGCCCTTAACGCCCCTCGTCCTTTCAAATAACAATAATAATAATACGTTTCGAAAATCCATTATTCTGCCTACTATTTAGAATCTAAAATTTTTCTGAATATGCGATATTGTTCTGTTTTTGCTCTATTAAAATATCAAAACTCTATTGTGGATTTCCGTTTGGTTGCTTAAAATATTCAAGTTTTTTCACAAAAATCTCAGCTTTTCAAAACCTCAAAATTTTAGTAAAATAGTTTTTTGCGACTACTATTTTAACTTAAAAACTTGACAATATTACCCATCATATAAGAAATGATATCCGATTAGCTTTGGTCGATAATGGAGTTATGCGAAATTACTCTAAGGAAGCGACGTTTGAGGCACTTCGTGGATTCTTGTAAACTGATCCGGCTTGACGCGAAACCGACATCTAACCGAATCCGAGGTCAGGTTCGGATTGAACTTCGTCCAGTTCGTTCGGGTCGACTACGAAAACTGTCCAGTTTGGTCGGGTTTGAAATTTTCGTCGATGGTACTTTCCAATAATAGATTTTTGGCGAAATTACCTATGATATAAAAAATATTAGTTGATGAGATCGCATCAATGGTACGCGAAATTACTTTAAATAAGCGACGCTTGAGGCCCACTGTACTCACTACCCATTGCTGCCGTACGAAAGCTCGTAAACAGTAGAGATGTATGGCACAATTGCCAGTCTCGATACCGTTCCCGGGGAACAGAGACCAAGACTCGTCTTAGATAAGACCAGTTCCGCGAAAATAATCATTTTCGAGAATCATTCGATCTCCGGTTTTGAACGACTTTTCTTTCATCAATCCTGGTATACTACTTGGTGAATGGCTCGAAACATCAACATGCCTTGCACCCATGTGTTCAAATTTTTCAAATACACTTAAATTGATTCACTAGAGTGCGAACGACTTTGAGTCATAATTGTGCTTGCAGTTGTGTGATGCGCGTAACTGGGCCATAATGACTTCATTTCGTCACAATTGCGCCGCAGTCGATAAAAAGCATGGCACATGAATACTCTTCGAGTTTTCCTACTTTTTTGGACGTTTTTGGAAAAGTGCTCAGTTTTCACCGAATCGTGCGATCGGAGTCAAAACTCAGTAGTGGTGACTTTCCACATCTCTACTAAACGTCTATTTATTGTACTTAATTGTACATTGAGGAACGTACAACCAGCGCTAGATCCAGGATTTCATGTGAAGCGGAAACGAAGAAAACAACAATTTACAGACAAAATAAAGGATCGAATGAAAATGTATTGTTAGACAGACTAAAAGAAACTAACTTGCAGAAGTTCCGAAGCGTTGATGAGAAAAACGATCAATAGCAAATGCTGATAATTTTTTATGTTTCTCCATCAAAATATGACCTTATGTTTCTCCTTTTATAGGTTGTCGGATCGGGTCGTGTTCGAATTTGAAAATTTGAATCCGTCCAGTACTCTAGTGATTTTGCTTATAGTAAGAAAAGAGAATTTATCAACCCTCACTTCGCCATATACAACAACAACTCGCGTCAATGACCTACCGCTTTGTCAACAGTACTCTCTTAGAGCTCGAGCAGGCCAATAGTAGTCCGATATTCGGTTATCAACATCTGCCTGTTTTTCCATTGGAACAAGCTACAGAAAGAACAACAAGCTACAGCTCGTTCCTGGTCTCGTAGACTATGTCGCTCAAGCAAAGGCACTTTGCAATCGAGACTCTGCTTCTCTGACTTGGGACGAATCGGCGGCAATCTATCTTTACTCAATGCCAATACCTCCTTTCTTTTCCCGTCTCAACGAAGATCTCCGAGCTGAAAATCGACAAGCACTAACGCCGTGGTTTGCCTTTTTAAAGCTATTCATAACTGCTCTCGAAAAATTACCGTCACGTACGATTGTCCTCTGGCGAGGCATTCTGGGCGATATCGGTTCAAAGTTCGTTGAAAATGATGTGCAAATGTGGTGGAGTGTGAATTCATGTTCAACAGCTCTCGATGTTGTCCAGTTATATCTAGGCGAGAAGAGTACCGTGTTTACCATCAATTCGATTAACGGCAAAGATATTTCGGGGCTCTCGTCATTTCCATCAGAGCAAGAAGTGATTCTCATGCCTGGAACTCGCTTGCGCGTCAACATTGCTTGCGCGCCACTCTAAAAGAACTTTATTTGGTTGATAACAATGTGGGCGAGAAAGGAGCACAAGGATTGGCTGAAATGCTCAAAGTCAATAAATGTTTGGTTTTATTGGCTCTTCAGACCAATTCCTTGGCAGATGCAGGCGTCTTGGCCATCATGGACGCCCTAACCAATACTAACCGCACTTTACAGTGTCGGGATTTGGACAAGTCAAATATCACATTTGCCATTGCTGATGAAATCGCTCAGATGCTGCATACGAATACTTCATTAAAGAAACTGTCGTTGAACAACAACGCAATGGGCGATGTAGGCATGCAAAATTTTAGCAAAGTATTGCAAGAGAACAGAACTTTGGTCGAGTTTAACATATGTAGAAATCAGATAACAGATCATAGTATCGACTGGATCATTGAAGTTTTCAAACGTAATCGTACATTGCAGCAATTCCGAATTATGCATAATCTTTTTTCCAAACAGTGCGAGAAAGCACTCGAAGAAGCTGCAAGAAAACACGAATTCAAGTTGAACACGATTAGTGGCTTTATTCAACAATTCATGTAAGATATTTGTCGAAAATAACTAATGAACTCTAAGACTTTTGCTTAAAAAATCAGATCATCGCGCTGTGTGGGACTATTATATCAATTTGTGGATCCACGATGAATTCCTAAATAGAGTTGTTTCTTTTTGTTACATTGTACTTGCCATTTCTTAGGTATGCAAATTTGTGTATTTCTGTCAGTGGGAGTTGGGGGATCAGTGAGAGTCATTCGTGAAATAGTTGAAATTAACTATTAAAAGCCAATGCTTTAAATTCACACTGCGGATACAGGAGAATCATGGTTACATTCTGGTAAACGTCATTTCTTAATGCTGTGAATCAGAATATACCGAAAAGAACTTATATTTCCTACTTTTCCATATCAATACAACTATATAAATTTTTCCGTGTGTGAGAAACAGGAAATGTCGATAAGTTGCCAGAGTTCGCCAGTAATATAAGAACAAAAGGTCATTTCGTTTGTTAACTATTTGATATTGATTGATCCGTTATTGTCAAAATCTAGAACTGAACGTAGAACTGTGCTGTTTTTAAATTAAAACACTTATAATAGAAGAAACTTACATTAAAAAAATCAGGATGTTAAAACGCAGGAAAACATTCATGAAAGATCTTTTCTGGCACTGTTACTGGACAATATTTTGATAAGGTTACTTTCGAAAAGCAAAAGGAAATAAAGGAATTATTTTATTCGGTACCAATTTCGATGAGGGTTCTTACTGGCAGAAAAACCGAAATAAATATTTTAAAGGGCTCATTGTCTCAAAATATAGCGTAGCCTATAAGGCTCTTATGTTCTAAAACTCAGCTTATCGAAAGATGATTTTATCTTTATTACTGCTATCAAAAGCGGTAAATATATCAATGAGTTATACGCATTAGCGCAAAACCGACTTTTTATACGGGGAACAGAATCCATCCAAATTTTTTTTTCTGAAGAGCTTATTATGTGACTCGACGGGCAGCAAAGTATCTCTTGATTCAAATCACTTTTTGCATTTTGGCGCGATGCAGTCACCGACTCCAGATATGACATACGTGAATCCGTCCGATAAAGCGGCGGATACACCATACAGTGTGTCGGACGATGGATCGTGAAATATGTTGATCGATTCATCTGATTAAACACCATTTTAAGTCAGTTCTATTCCATTCTATCATTAAAATCAGGCGATGTATCTGGTGTAAGGCTTCCAATTTTCAACTTGATACAACTAGTGAGAAATCGCCTTGTTCTAAATGAGGAGAAACGGTAGTTACCATTTTGCACCGTGAAGCTCAAGTTGTGCAAAGCTAAGTCTAGCAGATAAAAATGACGAAATTCAATTTGCTACATTTTATCTTCTAGGCTCAAGTTTGGAAACATTTCCTGCATGGTGAAAATTCGAGAAAACCACTTTTTTAAGCTAATTTTCAAGTTCTTACCATGGCCAAAATACCTCTCAAGCTTCAGTTTGGAAAAGGATGTGTAGCAAATTTAATTTTCTAAATCTTATCTGCTAGGCTCAGCGGTATACAACTAGATCTTCAAGATAAAAGTTACAAAACACCATTTTTTAGACTCTAGACCAGCTGCTTGAGATCTAACACTAGCAGAGAAATTTTAGGAAATTAATTTTCCAACATTCCAAGTTTCAGATTCAAGTCTAATAAATGCTTTCATCTTGATGCGAAACGCTCATTATTGTTAATTAGTTATTTTAAATTTAGTAAGTTATTTTGATCCATAACAAGACGAGAATGAAAAATGTATGTGTATTTGTGTAAGCTCGTGTGGTACAATGACGTATATAGAAGCCTACTGACCCATAGGCACAGAGCTCTTTTTTTTCTCATCTCGATTTAGAACTAATTATATGGCCTTTTGTGTCTAGCGCTTATTTTTTAAACAGCTACATGAATCGTAGGCTGAATCGCCAGATATATATCTTTCTATCAACTATAATTTCTTATCAGATGCATCGGGAATTGTATCTTGTAATCGGGTCAAACCCGATGTATCTCTTTTATCTAGATGCTTTTACTGGAGAATTGGGCAATACTCCGGCGAGTGTATCTAGATATTTGCTCTTACGTTTTCGTGCTGGGGTTGTCAGCTACAGAAATAAGAAGAAATTAATTTAGGGTTTTTCTTGTAAATTCTATAACTTTGCAAAGAAAGGTCGTGTACAGGTGGGGGACCTCTCATTTTAATCAAAAATGTGCGGGCTACAATCATGCATCATTAAGACAAGGTTTTGGATATTTTTTAGAGTTTCTGAAAAACCGGGTGTTGAAGAGCCAAGGGGCCGAATCCTTTTAGGCTTTTTACCAGCTCACTATTCTCTATCGACTGACGTATGAGCGGATGAAATCGGAAGGTGTCACTTAAGTAGGTTTCCTCGTAAAAGCAAAAGACAATTCTTAACTGGAACCGCTCCATACTATGCAATTATGGGGAAAATATTTGAACCGGGCGAAATAGTTAAAGGCAATGAAACAATTAAAAAATTGGTTGTAGGAAAATTTCCTGATCAGAAAAGGGAAAAGAACCCATATTATACAATTGCTGTATTCCATAATCAAATAATAACCGACATGACAAACCAATTGAAATCAGAGAATGAAGAAAAGTATTTTATATAAGGCGCGCTAAATTTGAAGATCGAGCATAATTTTATTCTTGTCTTATTCATACACCATTCGATTCAGCTCGACAAGCTGATCATGAATATCTATATTTTAGCTGGCTTTTAAATAAAAACTCATCAAGGTACAAGAAGGATCTCAAATTTTGAAAAATCCTTCGATCTTAAAAAAATTCAAATTCTTTTCATTTTTCTTCTAAGCTGATAATTTTGAGCACATACTATAAAACACACGTTACTATAAGGAAAAAAGGAAAAATAGCTTTGAGGCGGGGAATTAAGTTTTTTTCAAAGGGTGAATTTTCGAACGTTGTAAACAAGCTGCAAATGATAAAAGACATTGACTAAAAATAAAAGAATAGAAAAAAATGACTTTTTACATCTAAACTTCAATTTCATTTTTCTTTCTTACGCTGAAAAAGATACGGGGCACGGTTTACGTTATCACTGTAATAACGTAAGTGTTAACGTTAAGAAGTAACTTTCTGTTAAGCATATCTGTTTCTTAGCTATTAAGGCACCTTGAAGAGAAAAAAAAGGTGAAAAACTGAACGTATAGCATAGGGAGAATAGAATATCTGTAGTTAGAGACATGTTAGGCTAAACATGACGGTTGCTCATATCAAATAATATGCACCTTTCTTATAGAATAACCACACTTATATTCATTTGTTTAAGGTTTCTGTCACTGTATTTTCGTTAACAAGCATAAATACTCTTTTTTGAACTGGAGAAAAAAGATGATACTGAGGCCGTATCAAAGCACACGTTACTGAAGAACAATTCCATAATCAAGCGTTGGCGATAATATCAGTGATAATGTTTTCTATCATAGGATGGCAAGTTCAAGCTATGAACTAACGCAAAGAAAGAGGTGGATAGTTTTTAGAGTAGCAAACGTGAAAATTCTCTTCAAAATACAATCTTTGTGGTTATATCATAGAAAACACCTCTGCCTATGTTCTGTGATGCACACTTATCATTTCCATTCTTTGTTGATTTTTTCAAACTAACGATTATTCATTTACGCCAAGAACATTAAGATTATTTCATTCATTCAATATTCTAGCGGCGTAAGACGCAAGGCGTCGCTTTCTTACGAGATCATTTTGTTCCCGTTCGACGTAAAATTTTCATGCTTTTCCGTTTTTACAGTATTCGTGGCCGCATATGTAACTCACACAGATCACGAATACCGTAAGAACGATAACGTAAGGAAGACGTTTTTACGTCTTACGGCCCATCACTA
>CAJNOQ010005715.1:0-14786 GCA_905250885.1 Didymodactylos carnosus | reverse complement strand
ATCCTTTAAGAGATTTGCCAATAACTCGGCCTAGAAAGACGCTGGGAAGCTCGGAAAGGTCTTATTTTGCTCAGAAATCGATGCGCATTCAGATGCAATATCTGATGAAGGGTAATGGGATTCCGAAGGGTTCTGAGAGGTTTCCACAGGATCGGTTTTTCAATAAACGCCGCGATTACTCTGCAACCCTTCATCAGGCATTGCATCTGAATGCGCATCGATTTCTGAGCAAAATAAGACCTTTCCGAGCTTCCCAGCGTCTTTCTAGGCCGAGTTATTGGCAAATCTCTAAAAGGATTTTGAGTCAGCCGGATCTCTGAAAGTAAAATGGCCTTATCTCAGCCTAGAGATGTTCTAGCAGGCTCGAGGACGTCTCATTTTGCTCAGAATTTGACGCTCTATCGATACGATGTGCTTGAAACGAAAAAGATTTCCAAATGGCTCTTGAAGGTTTCTCAGAGTTCTGGTTTTTTGCAGAACCTACTTGGAAAACTCCAAATCTCTCAAACACATTTCTAACGTGTTCAGCATTGCTTTTTACCTAGAAAACCATAATAGCAGTTCTCTAGATGGAAACATCAACGAGTTATGGGCTCATCATCTGAAAGGTTTTTTCGAAAAACTCGCACTTTTTCAGTCTTTCCTAATTTCTCCTAAAAGGAAAAACGTTTCGAAAAAAACGAAGGATACTTTTGTGGAGCAGGGCTAGGCGAATAGTCTGGCGTATGAAAGAAGTCTCTAGCTCTCATGGCAAAATACTAGATAGCATTGCGCGATGAGAACCTCAAGGTTCGAGCGATCAGTGTTTGATAAGCTACCGGAGTTTAAGTCTTGAAGAAAAGCCATCGAATGACAAGTGCCTAGATATGCTTCGTGATGCTGGATCCGAAAATCGCATCGGCGAGATCGAAAAATGAAAAGATCAGGAGATAATCAGGATTTTTCCGAAAAATCGGTTTTTCGAGGTTTTTGACGCCTTCACAGTATTTTGAGGTTTTCTGCATGAAAACTCAGTCAAATCGGAAAAATAAGGTAAGATTCGTGATCAGCAGCGTCTGATGAATCAGAATATGTGTTTGAGAATTCAAAAGCTTTTCCACTTGATTTTTGAATTAGCGGCGCCTTACTTTCGTTTTTCTAATGTAACAGATTTGCTCATTCTTGGAATAGCCCAGAGCGAAAACTGATACTGATCTGCGATTTTCGCTTTGGGTAAAACTTGGGACGATTCGCCTACAGAAAAATCAATTTCTACTTCTAGATCTACTACGGTGCACTCTGCTCGACCTTTTGTTCTAAAGATATGTATAGATGGCAGAACATCGACTCGTAGTAATGTTTGTTTTTATTAAAAATTTCAAAAATCTGGTATAAATCTACTTCAGATGAACTAATTCATTTAAGACGATTTTTTCTGGTTGGTAACTTAACGCTTAAAAATGGTTTAAAACACTTCAAAATTTCAAAATATACTATATTTTAGATACTTTAAATGATGGTATGATTCGAATTATGGAAAGAATCTCTTTATACTTTCAGAGCTTTTTGAGAAATCTTATAAGATCCTAAGGTTTTATATAATTCTATCGTATTTTAAGATTTATTAACGGTTACAACATTTAACTACTTCTCGCTCTGAATTATTCCAAGAAAAAGAAAAGTAGCACAAATACTTTTATCGTTATTCGAGGCAAAATTTTTTGTACTACGATTGCTATTTTTCATTTATCTATTTATCACTACTGTATGGGTGATAAACACCATTCTCGTCTCCTTATTAACATTTTAGTTGATAATTTCCTTGGACAAAATCGGGAGAAGTAAAGAAATCCGGATGGTACCTTTCACAGTGCAACAAAAACAAGACTGGCTTGTTTTAATAAATCCATTGATTGTTAGAAAATAAAGATTTTTCACTCTGGTTATCGTATGAGTTGCCCTTTGTTTAATGTGCAATAACTTTACACAGAAAACAATAGAAACTCTTTACAAAATAAAAGATTTTCACTGGTACTCATGCAGATACTAGTAGACCAAAAGAACCGCCTCTTCTTCCTGAGGTATGTCGCACTATTACTATCCATGTCAAAATAAAGGTGGCCGTAGATATTTTTGGACTTACTCAAAAACAAAAATTTATAAGAAACCTGTGGTTTTCAAAAATAGTTTCTGGATTTCTAGATTTTTGGAAAGATTTCTACAAAACCTTTTAAAAACCAAAGTATTTTCTGTTCGTTTCTGACACAGTAATTCAGATTTAGAATATACAGTGGAATAAATGGAGTATACGTTGAACTTCTGCAGCAGTTTGGACCGATTTTGACTGAGTTATGGAATGTTTAATTTTCGATGAAAAATAGCCAAAAATGGGCTATTCCATCTACTGTAGGTTTTTAAGTTTTCTTTTAGAAGCAAACGTTACCACGAGACCTAGCGTCGTCGAAAAAACTATATTTGGAATTAGTTTTAAGGTTATCTGAGCTAATCAAACTGAGATAGATAGGTTCTAGCAGAATCTATACTGTCCGAGAACCATGATAGCTAGCGATTTCGGACTTACACGGTTTAGTAGAGGACACTTTGTGCTCTCTAACTATATAATTTAGGTCAAAGTTTTATCTTGGCTTCGATATTTGGTGATCTCTTCTTTTTTTCATCCGTCCGGTACACCATCTGAAAATCCGATTTTACAGACCATCCGTATATTAAAAGATGCAATAAACGTTTCTCTACAAAATGGTGAAAATCACATGTTTCTTTCAATTTTGTTCTCGAGTTATTCAAAAAATATCCACGGACACCGCTTTTTGAAATGGATTGTAGTATCACATACAGTATAATATGATTTGTCAAGGTAAACTGAAGTTTTTAGTGACATTCTAATTCGATCCTGTTCTGTTTAGTTTTTCAATTTCGTAGCTTTGTTGACCCCAAAACTATTTTAGGTGGCTTATTTCGCGCAATTGACACCTTATTTGAAGTTACATAAAAAAATTCACATTTTTACTGTTTCTGAGAAAAATTAGTCGTCATTATGCTACTGTTTAAAAATATCCTTGCTTGAATAAAAATAGAAATATTTTATTACCCTTTTTTTTTGTTTGAAAGATTGAGGTTAAAGAAGCATTCGAATGTGTAACAGAATGCGTGAATGATGATATTGTCATTAATTCCAAAAAAGTCATGAACAGAAGAGGAAGTTGTTTTAGTGACACACGACCTATTTGTTTAGCGTATGATTAGATTTGAATATCTTTCCATGCTTTACTAGACCAAAGACGATTTCAATAAAACAGTAATTACACTTCATCTTTCCAAGTAATATGTAACAATCCTATAATCTCTACTAAAAATAACATAAAAGTTGCGTAATTTCAAGTACTTTTCAACAAGACGTGTTTAAGACACTAATATTTCAAATTATGAGCTATTTTGTCCACTAACGTGCAGTACATATTCACATGAAGAAAATTAAATGGTACAATATGTCTACTGAAGTAATACTATTGTTCGAGAGAAAAGTCACGATGTCTTTCACAGTATTTACGACGAAAAGGTAATCAGGTGAGCGCAACAGTCTCGACTCGTCTATCATAGTAGGAGGAGAAATAGATAGAATTATAGTAGGAGGAGTAATAGACAGAAAAATTTGGCCAAAAAGAGGGGAGACTAGATAAAAAACAAGATTTTTCTTCGGAATGGAACAGATTTTGATCTTCAAAAGAATTTTACCTGATTTGTAAAGAAACTCAACTTTTATCAATGATGAAAATTACTCGTTAACGAAGAGTTTGTGATAGACGTTGTTACCATTGAGATTTCGATAATAAAGGATTTTTTCGTGTGAAAAAAACGCGCTCCGCTCACCTTTGAAAAGTATAATATTTATTTGTCATGTATAATATTTTCTTTCTCAATCTAAACTTTAACGACGTTGAGTAATTGCAAACATACTCTGTGTGTCAGTAAATATTTGTAAACACAAATTGAATGGCGTAAAAACAGAAACATTGGAAACATGTAGTTGAGTCAATAGTAAGGTTTTAAGGAAAATTAGCTACTGATGAGTCTTCCAAATTGAGACCACTTTTTATCAAAAAAGTGGTCTCAAGTAGTCTCAATTAGGAAGTCTTAATAAACATCAAACAAACATCAGAGGGCGGCAATTCAAGTGAGAGTGAGAGTGAGAGCGAAAAATAGCGGTCTCAATTAACAAGTAGTTGCTATTGACTATGCTCGAAACCTATAGAAAATCAATCCACGTTGTTTAACATTAAAGTGTATTTAATCACATAAATTTATACATCTTATCTTACTGTAACAACATATGCTGCTACAGACGTTTATTATTGTCTAATGTACATTTAGATACAGATCTTTTCATTCGTAAATTAATGCACAGATCAGATTATTTACTCTGAGCAAATGTGTTAAACTTGAAATATAATCAGTTAGCTTCACCGATAACGAGCCACGTTATACATAATCTCATGAGAGAAAACAGCTTGACTGGGTAAAACTATGGGTGGAAAGAGCCCTTTTAAAAAACATTATTGATTCTTCGAATAGCTCAAACGTTGTCCAATTTGTGGAAAATAATAATTTGAAGGTATCACTTTTTTCGTTAATCATACACCCCTCAGTAAAGTTTTGCATGTATTGCATTCATTCCACCTCCGCTCAAATGGAGTATTAAGACTGTCTTTAAAAAAAATTTTGTTGCCTAGAGGAATTCTTAGATTTACGATCAAAAAGTGCTTTATTCTCCTTTATCCACTCTTCATCTCTTTGAAAAAGAAAAAAACGTGGTAAATTACAAATTAAACTACATTTACTAAATCAAATGATCTTTACGAAGATTTCATTACTCATGGAGTTTGTGTGACTTGTCAAACGAGCTTAAATGCGTAACAACTTGTTTGCGAACACTTCTGTATAAGGAACAGTTGCCAATTAAGTAAAAAGTCTAGCCTTTCTACCTAATCGATTAAAACAGAAACATGAAAATATGTCTTTTCTAGTTTCCGTATACAATAGTCAACGATTAATGAATTATGAATATTTTTATTGCACAATATTCTACTATATATACTTAGAGCACAAATTCTAAAATAATAAATCTGTTTAAAGCCTTAGAACATATTTAATGGATTCTTTGTCATCATATTTAAAACATAAGCCTGAAATCATTCTATTGTACTGATTGTACTGAGTTTTATTTGATCTTTCTTTTAAATAAAATTCGACTATACAAGTAAAACATGACTAAAGATGTTTGCAACAAGTCTGCACAGATTTTGTAATTTTCTTCAGATTTGTATGCAGAATGTAGACAAGATTTGGACTAGAATTTTAATAGAATATGTTCAAAATTTTTTGCTATAAATCTTGTCTACATTCTGCAAGCTTCTATTGCAGATCTGGTCCAAATTTAATGCAGATCTTCCTTGTTGAAAGTTCTCCATAATTAAGATGCCGTTAAAACGTTGACAAAAGTCTACTTTTAACGAGACTTCGTTGTATCCTATTCATATGATTTACAAAAAGATATTTTATAGCTATGCAATTAGAGCCGTGATGAATAGTTTGATTTTTCTTTCTTAATAACTTGAAAACATACTAGTCCATACACATGTAGGAAACACACCTTAGAATTTTAACAAACTGCGCTATCTTTCTAATTTCGAATGATGAAATATGTATATCTATATTTGTAAGTGCTTTTGATTTTGACTAATTATGTAATAACAAAAAAACAAAAAAAATCATTATGAAGGGAGAAATCGTTGCAAAATGCTTTGAATAATCGAATATAGAAATGGGTTCATGAGTCAAATTATTTCTGTATTTTGTTTGCTTTTGTCTGAAATTTTCTTTTTTTCTTTTTCATCGGTCCTTGCACACAAAAACCTTCATGTAGTATATATACTCAAACATGCAATAACTAAAAAATTATTATTACCATACAATTCGCAATTTAAACGGAACAGGTAAAGCAAAAATATGACGTCAGTAGTAGAAAAAAACACCCTCCCCTCTTCGGTGTTTTCTTTACTCAATTTTATGTATGTAAATTTTTTTATGTGGAGATGAAAAATTTCAATTATTTCATCCATACATCGTTAAAGGTGAAACTACGAGCATTAATACGTGTATATTATAATATAACCGTTATCTCGTGAAGAATGACAGAAACTCTCCAAAAAAGTAAAAATACCCTTTCTGTTCATTCAGCGTGTTTCCATTCAGCTTCCCCACTTTAGACAAATATAAAAGTCAATACCCTTACCATGTAAGGCGTAGAAAACTACATAAAAGCCCCCAATTCTTCCGTGCAAAAGTCATATTTTACATGTCTTTTCAGAGATGTCAAGTTTCGCCCTTCCCTCTAATGATGATTAGACAAAGCGGATCAGAAAAATTTTTGCCGTCATTTGGCATAGCTGGATGAGTACTACAAATGAGAGTAAAATGAAAAAATGCGACTGAAGACGCTAGAGGGACCAAAAGTTGGCTATTCCAAAATTTATTAATTAATTTAATTTAAAGATAGACGTGCTATGCTAAAAGAGGAAGATAGCTATCGACCGAATTCTTTTTCCATTAGATTAGGCAGCTCTCCAACTCCAGTTTCATATATAATAAAAGAACTCTTGGTTTTGTTTTGCGTTCAGGAACGGTAAAATACTGAATACCATTTTCTGATTTACAGCTATTTTGTGCCAGTTGCCGTGCCCTTGTGAGAGTAGTACTAAGACGACTTTTTGATATCAGTACGTGTACTACTTGAGCTGCTCTTTCGTGTGATATGTGCAATGCTGGTGTCAGCTCTGTAGATGCAAGGAAAAATGTTGCGGTCAAAGTTGCTTTAATAGAGAGAAGGTCAAAACTTGACATCTCTGAAAAGACATGTAAAACATGACTTTTTCACGGAAGAATTTGGGGACTTTATGTAATTTACTACGCCTTACTCGGTAGGATTCTCGATATTTTTGCGGCTTTTATTTTTGTACAACGTGGGATGAAAACACCTGTCAAAAATCAGGAGCTCCTTCCCGTAAATAATTATACTTGCCGAATTTGGTTCGGTATGATCTGTTTTCAGTTGTTAGCGTTTGCCAGGCATCACAATGCTGCACTAACCATAAAGACGTGATTTCGCAGATTAACTTTGGTCTGTTCTCTAAAATTATGATAACTTTCGATCTTCTTAACTATAGTTAGCATTGGTGTTGCCTTTTAGAAATGAAACATGATCGACTGAACTTGAGCTCCATTTAATAGAATTCTCAGACAATTCAGAACGACATCTATTCGGATACGATAGTTAAACCAGACGATTATGGAAAGTTAAACTACTTTGTAGAATACAGGAAATCTATTTGCACTACATGAACTGTCTTTAATTAGGAAACTGAATGAATTTTCAACCATTGACATGCTTTTCTAAATCAGTAATGAGGTTAGCAGAAATTTGATTGACTGTGAGTGAGTAGAGAATATCTGCGCAAAAGTCCACAGTATGGATAAATAAAAAACAGACAAAATGAATTAAAATAATTAAAAAAAAAAAAGGCGATATCTCAACTCTTTCAAAATTAAACTTGTCTATATATTTTGCTATTTTCTTATCTTTTAATAATTGGAATCCACAATTAAGCAAGTTCATCCAGGTAACATTACATAGCGCTCATATGCGGCTTGCTCGATCTTTTAAACTGAAGAAAAATGTTCTTCAAGTCGTACTGTTTTTTAACCGTAGCTGAAGTTATAATAAGTCAATCATTGTATTGATAACTGCAAAAAATTCAATCGAATGGTATTATCCTCTATAATATACAGAGTGATAGTTGAAGTTTAGCTGCTGCTAAAATCAATATCATTCATTCAAATATATTTATCCATGAAGTTACTTTTCCAGTTGTCTAAGAATACGAAATTATTTTCGACTGACATTTGTTAGATAAAAAACTTTTAGCCTTTTGTATTTAGAATAACGTAGCATAAAATTTGTAATACAGTAATTCGATGCAAAGAAAAGCAATTTTTTTTGCTGCATTCAACCCCTGCATTCATATCACGTTTTCAGTGTGTAGTCTGTTATTTATTTAATGACCTGACCTTCTTTGTTTGCCTCTACTTCACTATTATTCTTATACGAGTTTGACATGAAAATTTTCATGAAAGATAATAATATAATAAGAGTCAAATCTTCATTTATTTTAGCACGATAAAATTTATATTATACTCTTTATATTTATATTAATAAACAAAAATATAAAGGTAACGTTAGTTTTTATCTGTTTATTAAAACTTTAAGAACCATTCGTACTTTGCGTACGGAGAGACAGACAACTCTTTTGTATAAGATCAGACTAGGATCAAGAGAATTACCTCTGAAAATAGATTCAAAAGTGTTCGACACAATCTTTTCGTCACTATTTTCATTTATTTTTTCTTTGTTGTGAAAGTGAAGTCAATTAGTATTTAGAGTAGTACTAAACCAGGTATTTGAACAAATTTCAATAATGACAAATAGAATATTATACAGATCAATATTTGCTCACCATGTTCGGCATTTACCCTTTCTCTCTCTTATTATTTCAGATAATGTTACACCAAAATGACTGTACTCAAAATGAAACAATGGGTATGAATCAAATTAATAATTTGTTTAAAACTGCATTAGATTTTCAACCACACTGTTCAACATCTATATCCTCCTCTGCAAACGTTGTAACAAAAACTCGTTTATTTAAAAAAGTATTAACAAAATCTTATTCATGCGCAGATGCTGAAGATGCCATATCAGCAATGTCTGAATCTTCATTTATTACACCACAAGAATTTTATCAATTAATTCAAAATAAAACACAATTAGGTTCGTCTATCATACCCATTATCGATTGTCGCTCAAGTTTAGATTATTCTAATGAACATATTCGTTCTTCACAAAATTTAAATTGTTATCATAAATTTTTTGCTAAAAGTCTAAGTAGATGCAAACGTTTAGAAGATGTTTGTTGTCAATTTTCCTCAAGTATAAATAATTCCGATTTTGTTGTTGTTTATGATCAGTCAACTTTTGTTAAAAATGAAGATAAATTAAAAACATTACCCATTAATTTATGTGTTCAAGCAGCAAAAAAATCACAGAAAAAAGTACTGATTATTTTAGGTAAGATTTAAATCTAGTTTAATGACTAGTTTATATTGAAAAGAGAATCTCTGATATCAAAATACAAATATAAAAACGTCTTTAATTTATGTAGGTGGTTTTGATGCAATTAAAAAAGAGTATCCACAATTGATTGAATGCGCCGAAAAATGTCCATCATCATCGACTCATCTAACTTTGAATGAAGAATGTGTACCTGAATCACCATCTGTTATTTCACCTCATGATTCAGTTATGACAGAAATTGTTCCACACGTTTTTGTTGGTATGTATCTAATATTCATGAAATTTTTTCAGGTTACTTATAAAGAAAATAAATCAAATGGAACAATTTTTTTGTAGGCGATTAGAGTATTTAGTACATTTTTATCGTAGTAACATGCTTCAAACATTGTATTCTTGCTTACAACTCACAATATTCTTTGAAACAATTCTCTGTTTCAAAAGAAACGGTTGTTGGTCTCAAGTAAAAATATTATATTCTAATTTGTTTTGTTTCGTCGCTATAGCATACATAGAAGTTAACAAAATACAAATAAATATTCACATAAATAGCGAATAATTTATTTCTTCTTACGATTATTGTTTCATTATGTTCGCTCTATCTATGGTCCGTATATGAGAGGTCATATTTCTATTGACAAGATGTCAAAAGCAAATTATCGAGGTCTGTTTTATTGCAAAACGATTTTCTGGTGTTTTTCTTTCATTCTTCTAATAAATATATCTGTCATATTTTATATAGTCTTTCATTGTTTAGCAATAACCGTTTTCTTTTTTTTCTCCTCTTTCTATTACGACTTTATCTTACATTTTTTGACGCATATCCAGTTTACGAACCGGTTTTTCTTTTATTAAACGATGCTTTTATGATGATATTGGTGTAGCCCAACTGTTGTATATTTTCTATACATCATCGTGACATGGATATAATAATATACCTTTAAAAAAAGAAAAAACACAACAAAATGACATCATTTAGATAGACAGGAAGAAAGAAAGAAAAAAATGACGGAAAAAAGAATAATCAGACAGTGATAATTGTTATTAATTCTTAAATCAATAGTAGACTTAAAATAAATATTACACATTAAATCTGAAAATTTTAGATAGAAGGATAGAGTAGGTGTAATACGATATAAACTGTTGTTGTGTAAAAATGCACATGTTAAATATAAAATTTTCTTCTTTTTGGAAGAAAAAAAATGTGCGAAATCAACAATGTATCTGTATTAATTTTAGAAAATCTATTGTTTCGAAACAATATTTATTGAAAAAATTCAAAAAATCGAATAATGAATCCTATTTTAGTTGTGAAAAAGGAACAGCGACATACTACATTTGACCGTTGATAACTCGTTTTTTTTTCAGGTTAATAATTGATTTCTTTGTACTAATAGAAAAGACAAAAATGTTTGATAGATTTGTTTAAAAAGAAATCACAAATGCTTGCTTACTAGATATTCTCAATTCCATATCATGTTCTTTCCTAGTGATTATGATAATGAAAAAAATAGTTCATTATGTTTGACAAAAATAGTTGACTAATATTCAAGATTTGAATTTGAGACTAGTGTGTGTATATATAAAATCTAACATTTCAGGTAATATTACTGATGCTCAAAATCGTGATCGTTTGAATGAACATGGTATAACACATATAGTTAATGCAACACCGGATATTCCATGTAAATGGGATAGTGACTATCATTATTTACGGATAAACACTCTCGATTTAGTATCGGAAAATATTCGACAGTATTTTATCCCGGTGTCAGATTTTATTGGTGAGATAGTGAATTCTCTCTTTTTAATAACTTGATTAATCTTCTTATCATCTGATTTATTTGCCTATTTAGCTGAAGCTGTTCGAAATAATGGTCGAGTTTTGGTTCATTGTAATGCCGGTATATCACGTAGTCCAACATTGGTGTTAGCTTACATGATTAAATTATTAAATATGTCATTTCAAGATGCTTATTCTAAAATGCAAAGTTTAAGGCAAATTGTTGCACCGAATGTTAGTTTTCTCGGACAATTAATTGAATTTGAAAAGAAATTTCATTCAAAAAACACATCCACAGGAGTAGATGAAAATGTAAATCAGACGTGTAAACTATCAGATTGTAATGGTGAGAATTGTAAATTAGAAACAAAATCTAAAACACCAATTATCACTTATTAAAAATATATAAAACTATATAAAATTTTCTATTTTTTGTTAGTTGATAATGAAAAAAAGAAGAACAAAAATGTTGAATTTATAAACAGCATTTCAAATTATAGAGAGTTTAATGAAGAGGAGTATGTTAGCTCAACTGTAATTTACAGATGAAAATACATAATATTCTCGTATTTGATAGTTCTTTTTATATTTCATTGACGGTACATATTTTGAGATATGAATATCGTTTGTTGTTAAACATCTACGATTTTCTGTTGTATGGTTTTTGTCTAACCTAAACTAGACAAATTTTTTTCTAATGATCGTATGTAGATTTTTTTTTTTTCTCATACTACCCATCGAGTACATACGATTATTATAATAAAAATAAAAAGACAGTTTTTTTTTTTACTTTGAACAGTCTATACATATTCAGTTACTGTTCTTGTTTTGAAATATTTCACGACTTTTCCTTTCTTTTTTTTATACATATTTTCCTATAAAAAAGAAAAAAATCAAGAAACTTTAAAGAAAAAAAGAATATTTTCGTTTGAGCTCTAAGCTTTTCTCTGTGTATATGTGCATGTGTGATCATTTTGTTTTTCTACAATTGTTCGGTTTATATTGTCGATACATTATTTTCTGTTCTGTTTCTCAGTTCTAATCTGTACTAATGTAAAAGATTAATGATGATACATTCAACAAATTATTAACTGCTTTTCTTGTAACAAAAGAAAATAATTATATAGAGTAGAACAAAACCAATGATATCATGATTAGTTTACTAAAAATTGTAGTTTGTACAGGACTATCATTGATTTCTTTGTTTTACTAACTTTTTGGATATGATGGTGTTTACTACCCTGAAAATTTGCCACAAAGTCAAAACAAAATCTGAAATTTTGCATATTTAAACGTGAAATTGCATCGCTAACAAGAAACATTGCTCAAATATTGGATTCAATTGGTAAGTTGGACTATGTATTTCGCGCTCGATCCATAAATTTATATTATTTTCGAAGGAAAATCCTATTTTGATAGCATTTTATTTATGAGAAGAGTGTAACAATGATCAATTATCACATGTTTTAATCTTACTATCTGTTGAAATATGTTTTGATGATAATATCGATCCTATTATTGAAATAGTTTAAAATAAATTTCACTAAACAGAAACAATATTTGGTTATGTATTGAATGTTTAAAGAAATTAAACATTTACATTTGTCGTTTTATGGCACTTGAGTTTTTCATAAGTAAGTAGAGAATCGCTATTGTAGGTTTTTTGATGAACAAGATAATCTATTAAAGATAATATTTTAATTTATTTTAATTTTGAATGGAAATTTATTTAGTCAGAAAAATGTTCGTTAATTATCGTATTAAAAGCAAAATTACTGTTAAAAATCATAAATATAGTGCGATCGTGCGCAGAATTTATATATTAGTTACAAGGTATGAGTTTCCTTGTTCATCTATATGGCAGAGTTTAAACAGCACTGTGTCTCTATGAAAAAGACAAGAAACTAAGTGTAGATTGGTAATGTTAAGAAACCTGTTCATTGCTTACACTATTTACATGTTTAATAATGGCTTAATCTTATTCATTTTAGAATGTTGGTTGAAAAAGTATATTGAAAAAAATGAGTAGTGCCATATACAAATGAGAGAGTATCAAGTGTAGTCATTTTTTATATTATTGTATTGTGCTTGATGAAAATTTAAAAACAAAAAGTCGAAAAACTCCAATAAATAGTTGAATTAGAAAATTCATAAGTGTTCACAGCATTCTGTCACTATGTCTTCTCATTTAAAACATGTTTATTTAGAACTCGAGAAATTGTTTTGCTGGTTTAATTTAATCAGAAGCTTGTCAGCTATTGGGAAGATATCGGATCATGCAAATTGTCATTCAGTAGTATCCTCCACGGTAGCCACAAGGTGGGTATTCTTTTTTTCATTTTCTTCCTTCTATTTTATTTGTTTTGAATTATTTGTCTGCTAAAAAAATAAAATTTACCTTATATGTATGTCGAGATATGGATTCGACAGGCTGAAGAAACCGTATTTTGCAGTCATCGCTCGAAAGATCACTCTTTTATTTTCTAAGATAAATAAACCACAATTACTGAATTGCTGCTTGGCGGCAAAATTTGTAGCAGAGAAGTCTCTCTTTCAGAACTTATGAATAAATAACCGCTGAGTTTCTGCGTGAATTAACTCAAACATTGTCTTTTCAGACAGTTTAATCTCGATTTGGTTTCATCACTTATACGTTGGCATAACTCGGTTGGTGATTAACTTGAAGTTTATCAAAAATATACGAAAGCTAGACGGGTAGTGGACTAACATTTTGATAAAAATACAGAAAAATAACTGAAGTTCTTGTTTTATAGAACAATCAATGCTGAAAAAATGGAAAACATCTCACATGTCTCGTCACGTTTTAAAAAGTATTCTTTTACATCTTCGTAAATTTCCAACTTTATCTGAGATTCTTTTACCATTTATTCCTCTTGGAGTAGTAAATAAGTTGATCAAATGGTCTGACATAGAATTTTTGTCATGCTGAAGGATAATAAATTTTGTTGCGAAAATATCCGACCACTTTTTCTTAGAAAAAATTCTCCCGTCGCCTAATACTATTGTCCATTGAAAGAAAGAATGGCCTATGACTGTTTTTTGAATAATTTTTGATAGAAAAGAGCTAGATAGCTCTGGTTTTCACCATTCGAAAGAAGAGACTTAAGGACATGTTTTTATAACTAAAAGTTTCTCAGAAGAGTTTTTCTGAAATAGGTTTTCGAGGAGATCTTTGGAAAAGTAAGTCGTGTATAAAAATCTTCAAATAGGATTGTATTGATTTTTTTCATGGGCCGATAGCGCTGGATATTCCCTTCAATATGGGAGTCAAGCGAGACCTTCATTTTCTGCTGGTAGCCTTGAAGACGGATGAACTATGAGTAATCGACCATGCTGAGTCTCGTGACAATATTTATTTTCAGAAAATTTTTAAAAATCGAACGAAAAGCGAGTTTGACGAAAATTAAAAAGGTTTAAAAAAAAAGTTTTTTAGGCTGTTTGCACTTAATATTAAAAAATTCACTATTCACTCAGAAAGCATCAGAACGAGTTCAAAACTTTCGAATGTAGAGTATTTAGGCTGCGCTATATCCTATTTATAGGAGATTTCGGCTGAAATTTTATTCCTGAAATCCTGAGAATTTCCGAAAGGGTTTCTGGAAAAGCTCTTAATAAAAAATGCTTTTTCGGTCTGATAATCACGTTTATGGGACAACACTAGCCATATCGTGTGGTTTTGGACTAGTTCTGATGTTTTCTGAGTGAATAGTGAATTTCTTAATATTAAGTGTAAACAGCCTAAAAAACTTTTTTAATTTTCGTCAAACTCGCTTTTCGTTCGATTTTTAAAAATTTTCTGAA